>VXAL01018932.1:79501-118050 GCA_013399475.1 Chauna torquata
TTCTGACACCTTCATTTGGGGTGGGGAGTGACAGTTTTTAAAACACTGCATGTTGCCATCAGGAAAATAACTAAAAGGACATACTAAATTCATGCTTCACAGTCTACAAATAAAATTTTATATCTTTTCACAGTGCTAGAGGATACATTAGCTCAGGACATCAAAAGTAATTTATTTCACCTTATATGTGCTCTGTATTTTGTCTGGACTGGAAAATAAATAAATAAATAAATAAATAAAATCAAAAGCATGAATGGTAGCAACAAAAGTTTCAGAAAGTGTCTCAGATTTTAGCTTCAACTGTGTTCTTTCCCTGAATGGCTGTGCACAATGATGAGGGGCAAGGTCTCATCCAGGGAGAAGAATTCTCACCTATTATCAACTGGTTTGTAAGAAATTCTATAGATGAGGTAGGAAAACAAGAAACAAGCCCAGAAAAAGGGTTATAGTGGATGCAGTCCAGCAACAAAATAGTAAAGAAAGAAGAGATGAAGGAGGAAAACATGGGAGTGATGCTGCTTTCCTGCCCAAAGGAGGAAGCAAGTGAATTCTCACCTGTTTTGTAGGAGATATGCATCTTTCTGACTTCCCCTGATACATACAAATTGCCTTCTAAACTGCTGACCTCTCTTATTCACTGCTTTTCTTTCTTTTCATCCAATTCTTTGTTGTTAGGTCTTCCAGAATACAGCCACTAAAATTTCTTACTCAATATGAGCCTGAATTAGACACCACTAAGCCTGAATGCTTGAAAATCACTGGAGTCTTATTTATACTGTGCTATCTTCTCAGTAATAGCTTTTAACACTTGTGGTGCAGACTGCATCACAGTTTCAGATCAATTACTGTAAATATATAATTTATCAAGTTTTCTGTATAGATAGTCTCGCATCATATATACGTATAGCACACGGTAGAAACATAGAGGAAAAAGGAGAGGACACAGCCCACGATCTATCACAGAATCCTAAGCATGCTTTTATGGCTGCCCTGCAGATTCTAACTTCAAAGCCACATTCAATCTTTTCACTTTTCCTCCTCTGAACCACAGCACAGCCAGTGCACAAATCCCTTGTGTGTTCAAGTCTTTGGGCTCAGACAGCAGAGGAGAGAGATCAGGACTCAGAAAAGCAGATCAAGACCCAGAAAACCACAAGAGAGAATACACTGCTGGCCCCTCTCATTGTTCCTATCTGCAGAGTAGTCTGCAGGTTGCATCTATTTGTTGACTTTCTGCTGCGATTGTTACGCACATACACAACACAGAATCTATCCAGGACTGTGGACCTATTCAATACTACTATACAAATAACAATAAGGACTGACCATCCAGGGGTGTGTATCCAAGGCCAAACTCCTTCAAAGGCGCATGCAGTGAAAGAGGATGTATCTCTATAAATTAGGGAATCTGCTTTGTGTTACAGTCTCTACCTTGCTCTGTGTGCTGACGATGCAGCTAAGTTAAGCAGCCATAAAACAGTCCCTACCTGGACACTTCATACCAATACCTATGATGATTGATAATTCACTGAAGAACAGCAAACTGAAGGTGGGTGCCCTCGAGTAAGCCCTATCCCAGCCTAGTGCCTTAGCCATTAAATCTTTTTTTTTTTTTTTCTTAAGAAACTGTTGTCTTGGTGCATGGGATCAAATATCCCAGTGCCCTGAAGGGCTGAGTAAAGTCTAAAACTCAGGTTTTCCCCTTCATGGATAAGTGCATAGTCCTAGTTCTAATGACTCTGCCCTAACAAGTACTATTCATACAAAACTGAACTGCTTTAACAGGAGAGAATGCGAAACATCAGCAAATACAGGAGACAGAGAGATTTGAGAGTTTCTTAAGATCCAGGAGACTGCAATTCAAGCGCTCATAGCAAATCAAGCATAGCATGGGCACGATCCCAAAGCCACCTTTATGCCAAGCAATTGCAACTCTGCAAGTCAGCCTCAGGAAAATTGCTTCCCACACAGATTGATTACCTAACCAGAGCTAAAAGCCAGCAACCAGAGTGTCCTAATCCAGCTGGTCCTGGAGCACAGCAGGCCATTTGCACCAAAAAGCAAGGCCTAGGTGAGGCCGTCTGTCTCCTTTTCTCAGTTCCTCATGAGATAGTGCAAATGAATGAATAACATTTGGGGGAGGTTTATGGCTTCAGATCAGATAGGCGACAAATCCCACAAGAGGAAAGCTAGCACTTTCAATGACTGTTGAGTTCCCCAGTCATCTTAAAATATCATGAAAGAGTATTCACAAAAATAAAGATATGCTAGCAGCTTCTCAATATGGGCTGTATCCCAGGCTCTGACAGACTGTGACCCAGAGGCCAGGGCCTTCAGTGGGCAGCACTTTCCAAAATGAATTCAAGGGCAACAAATCAACGTCTCCTAGGAAAAGAAAAAAGAATTTCTCATGGGAAAAATACTGGTGCAGGGTAGATATTTCTGACACCAGTTCAGGGTTATTCAGAAGGAGAAGAAGTGTATAAAATAGGGGAGAGATTTTACACTGCAATCAAAAAGGCTGAATGAGCAACACCGCTAAAAACAGTATGAAGCTCTGAAGCTCTTATGGGTAAATGTAACCAAAAACACCTGGGTGTGCTGAAGTTTCAAGTGGGAGCTGGGGAGAAGCATTCCTGCAATCAAACAAATAGAAGTCTGAAAGATAAGCTATGTATGGCTGAGTGACCTACATTTTTAGTCAAGGTTGTCAGTCAGGCTGGGTTAAAATGTCTGTAAAGACTGCAGACTGCTTCCAGAAATGCCTGAGAGTCCACTGCGTATCTTAACAGCTCATCTAATTTAAGAACTACAGAAATACCTTTCTTGTCGCCTAAAACACTGCAAACAAGGCAACTGAATGAAATATTAACTGTGTACAACTCATCAGCAAACATTACGTGTTTAAACTGCTATAACGTTCAATGAATTACATCTGTCAGTGACAGGATATACGTATGGAATTACAGTGACCTAAACGATGAGAATACCCTGAACTCACAGAAGAATAAAAAAAACAGCTTTAGGGAAGTTGCTTGCTGTTCAATGAAAATATTGGATTGGCAAATACTTGTTACAGAAGCTGTAGACTTCATCACATTGAACACCCTTTAAAGATTCACAGCCACAGAGGAAGCGTTAAAATCAACAGCAGAGGAATATCTTCAAAGTGCAAGTCCCTTGGATTCTTACAGAGTGCCTAATGACTTCATGTGAAGCACAGTGAGGCACAGGAATTTCTTTCTACCTACTTATTGAAGAAGAAACTCTTTCATATGACTGGATTCAACATCCACAGACACAAATATTTTTTCAGAACTATTTCATGTATGTTGACATGAAAACTTTATAAAATATATAGGTGTGTATCTATACACAGAAACACAAGCTGGAAGAAGAGAGCCTGTTTCCTTTCAGCATGTTGAAAAAAAAAGAGCCTGACTGTATGCAGATTTATTTCTAAGTGGTGCAAAAGCTTCTGTGCAACATTAGTTAAAAGGCTCTTACTGTGTCATCATGACCAAACTACAAAGCTCTGAAAGCATAAATAGCTTTGCTAACTTGTGTTAATTAAAGGTGTCCACAGTGCTTCTCCAGGCACTTAAAGGTGCAGCAATAGGTGCCAGAGAAAGTCCATTATATAACTCAAAATCTGTAGATACTCAGAGTTAATAATCTACCTTGTCAAAGAAAAAAGGATGCCACATCTAATACAATGTGGCAGAGAAAAAGCTTTGCAATAATAATAAAGTTTTTTTTAAAGATTCATACATTGTAAAACCAGATGGATCGCTGTGATCATCTGATTTGATTTCTTGCATATCAAATACCAACTTCCTGGTAAACAGGAGTGTATCTTTTTGAGAAACTTGAGACTGGATTTAAAACCATCAGGAACAGAATCCCTAATAATTAGTTGGGGTGGTTTGTTTTTGTTTTTTTTTTTTTAGATTTTGTTGTTGTCGCTGTTTTGTTTTTCCTGTCTCTCACTAGCTATTGCTTCCCCCACTATGCCTTTTTTTACTACATCAAAGAACCTTTTGCTTCTGAATTCTCTTCCTTGTTTAAGTACTTCTTGACCCTGGCAAAGATAAAATCAAATTTATCCAACCTCTTCCTGAGGGCAGGCTTTCCAGGACTGATTTTGTTCTTACAGCTTCATCTCTGTCTCTCTCTATCCAAGATCTCAACTTCCCATTGAAGTGTTTCAGTGTTCTGCAGGTTTCCTTAATGCCAGGGAAGGGATAAAACCTTCTTATGTCTCTACTTAATGATTCTCTGCTTCCTAATCAAAAGACCATGAGCATTTTTAACTAACGCAGCATCCTGAGAATTCATTATGAGAAGAGGAAATGTCATTTTTACAGAAGGCTATTCAGGAAGTTGTAAGGCCACAAGCAGGAAGTGCTGGCAGTGTGTTGCTCTTTATGATACGGTATGCTAATCTCTTCCTTTATCCCCATTTCTTAGCCTCCCTTTTCAAACCTGTAGTCTCTCTGAAACATTTGGGAAAACATCCAAAGAGCATGCAATTTAGAAAACAGCAGCAGCTTTTCTAATATAAGGCCGTAACTCAGTGTCATGATCAAGATGTGCTAGTTTTCCTCCCTTATGCTCACATACTTTCTGTCTCTGGATTACTCTGAACATTCCCTTTTCCACACACACATGCAACTGCATCATATTTAATACTTTGTTTTCTTTCCGTTCCACCAATGTGTAATTTCATCCAAAGAAATAGTCTGTTTTTCTGAAATCTCTCACATTAAAATCTAGTTTAATAATACCCAGCAACTTCCTGAGTGGCTTACTGGGTTGCTTACCTTTCTATTCCTATCCTCTTCTGCAGTTGCTAGTACTTCTTTTTAACTTGTTGTTTCTTTTCCTCGGAGTTATTCTCTCTTTACTTCAGCTGTTCTTTGTTTTCTCTTTAAACACTTAGGTTTTCAAATTAACTTTGATCTCTGTGTGTGGGTTGTCCTGGATAGGATTGCTTTTTGTCTCTGTTGTATGTCTGCACCTTTTTCTCCATTAATCTTCCAAACCTATAAATTATTGGAGAACATTCTTCTATTTTCCTCGCAGTTCTTCCGGCCACAGAGAATTCACACTGAGTTTAGACTTACTGCTTCAAATTGTCCAAGGCTTTTATCATTCTCAGATTTTTGAGAGGGCTGTTAATATTTTAGGGCTATATTTTGACCTCCGAGATACACCCATAACTCCAAGTGTCTTCAGGGGACATCTATAGGCATATTTCAGTCTACAAACTAAGATAAAATATCTTCCAGTGCACCAAATATGTTCTTTCTAATGTCATATTAGATCCACATATACACTCAAAAATGTTGTGCCTCATTTTGGGGACAAAGTGAGCCGCACCTTCGTGCAAGTTAGGCCTGTGAAACAGCAGAAGCATCATTCTGTTAAAAGATAAAAATTTGAGCAAAATCTTATTTGGAATGTCTGGAAATGCAGGTAAAATGTAAATAACAAACATGTATCTAACAAGACAGCACAATGCTTTTATCACTTGGCGTTTTAAGGGTGTGTGTGAATTTTGGGCTAGTGAGAACATACACAAGTAGAATTCTTTGACCTTGGCTCCATAGGGAGGCAGAAGAACTGCTCACTGCCTTGATCATTTTTGATGCTTGAAAACATCCTTCTCTTCCATCAAGCCCTCCAGTGATTGAACATGTGAAAAATATCTTTTGGGTATGCATACAGCGCCTTGTGTTAACAGTACTTGAGGGCAGGTCCCCTTACAATGCTAGCAGGTATTGAGCATTGACCCTTGCATAATTTCAAACCCCTACCAGATAAATGTTTACTTATGTTCAGTCCACTTATTCTCAGCTGCATGGTATGTTCCTCAAAAAAAGAGGAGTTCACGTGGTGCTTCCAGAAAAAGTGGAGATGATAGTTTCTTTCCTGAGGAACAGTGGATGTGTTCAGATGGAGAGCAGATAAAACAGTCAGCACTCATCAGTGGTGGCAAGAGCCCTCACTGGGACCAGAAGGGACAGCGCAGAGATGCTGCAACACTGAAAGTTTCTGAGTTAGCTGAACATAAGCTGGAATGCAAAGACTTGCAGCAGGCAGAAGAAATTTGTTTAAAAGACATTTTTATTGCTAGTCACTTTGAATTTTTGCAGCATAGAAAGTGATCTAAGTCTGTATTTCTGGTGGCTTAAAGGCCTTCTTTTGGGAGCTCACTAGAGGGAAACATCTAAGTCAATCACCTTCAGACTTCTGGCCAGTTCAAGGTCCCTGCCAGAAAATCACTGCCTTCACCACTCTGCATGTTTTATTAGTGTGTGAGAACATGTCAAGGAAGACACAACCAGCTGGAAAAGATGAGTTAGAGAGAATTTAGGGTCTCAATTCTCTGTGCATCAAAGGACTAAGGCATAATTAACATAGCACACATGTTTGCAGCTCACCAACCGCACAGGTGTAGGTGCAAAGTGCTCTGCTGTGGTGAGCAGCCAGGCACATGCCCCATATTCAATTTGCCTCGCTGACATGAGGCCTCAGCCTCTCTGTTCTCCATAAGAAATGTTTGTGCTTTGCGATAGCCTCCAACACTTGAGAACCAGGACTATCTCTATTAACTTCTCCATCCAATAACCTCTCCAGGGAAAGAACAGATTCACCAAAAACATTCAGTCTGGGGTTTGAACCACTCAAGAGCTCTCTGGACAGCAGCAGAACTATTTTTCTTAATTATCAATTGTAGACCTGTTTCATGTTTTCCTTGGAGAGAGAAGCATTGCTTTATATTAATTGTGACCATAAAACAAAGGCAAGGAACTATAATGTGGGAATGGATTCACATGCAAACATGTGAAAATAAAAGTGCTAAATTACACTTTATTGCATTAGCTATGTGCAGTGCAGTTTTTATAACAATGATATATTGAATTAATACAAATTTTCACAGGCTTGAATTAATTCTGTGCTGAATCAGGAAGGCACTTTTCTATTTTCTAGAAGTAACAGAGCTGCTGGTCTCTTCATCAAGAAGGCAATTAATACTCCCCTGATTGTTGTACACAATTAAGGGATATGTCATAAATAAACAAATTCTTTTTATTGACATAAGGATAATTTTACTCCATGTTGACTTTATATTCTTATCTTGAAAATAAATTGCTTGAGTTAATAACCACATTTAAAGAAAAATCTCTCAGAAATTTTGCACTAACAATCACCACTTAAGCTGTATATCCATTTACTTTTGGCAGGGTGAGGTGATACAAATACTGTTTGTCAAATGTCATGGTTCAAGGCTATTTCTCTTCACAATGGACTTCAGAGCTCAGGATATCCATTTGTCTCAATGACAGAGTGAACATTCCTAGAACAGGCTCAAATCTTCATAATGTCTGATAAAAGTTTGATTCAATTATGAGTTGGGATTCAGGACTGAGACTAGAATGAATGCTAGTCATGAGTAAATCCCTTCAGTTGTCAGTTATGCTTGTTTTGTTAACATCTTTAATATATCAGGTAGGATATTTACATTTTTCTATTCAGAATGGAAACTATTAAATATTTAAAAGACCTGTGTTTGCACCTTACTAAAAATCTATATTAGGTAAATAAAGCATAATCATCCATTCCCTGTGCCAGACCTGACTTTATGGTTATGACATGAAGAGATTGTACGGGGAAAATAATTGTGTCTTGGCTATACTCTTGGTTCTCTACTAACATTTCCTAAAGGTAAAATAGATAGCATTTAATTTTAAGAACAAAAGACAGATTAATCATAGTTTGAATAGGACATGAGCTCGTTTGAAATTCTCACCACAGCTGCTCAGTCTTTGTAAATCAGCCCCTGATTTTTTGAAATGTTTAATATTCCCTCCAACCTAGCCACTGGTCCAAAATAGTTGTTTGTAATAATAACAATAATTTTAACAGTCTTGTTTAGTTTTGAACACAAAACGGAAACACAATGATTTTAAAATAATGCGTGGGGATGTTTTTGTTGTTGTTGTTTTTGCCTTCTTGGGATAACATTTCTAGTAATACAGAGGGAAATAAACCACCAAATATACCATTTTGGTATTCAGATCATTAAAAAAAAACAAACTATTTTTAGTAACTAGCTCACTTAGTTTTGTTCATACAGAATTTTGTGTTGGTTCAAGGGAGCAAATCCATGGCCGTTTGGTAGGGACCAGCTTATGTCCACATTGTCCAGACCATTGTACTGTCCTCTTGGAATGGCTCACATATAACCACGATGTGTATCAGGTAGGACAAATAATGGCACAAGGGTTGTTATCCTGTAGCTTTTAGCACCTCCATGACTAGAACGCCCTCTGATATAGAACCCATGATACCTCTCTACTCATCTGTTTAACACACCACAAATGTTTTCTCACATTCCTAAAAGCTTACATTTTTCCTACACCTCACTGATTGCTATGAGGTCTTCAGTCTTTTATCAGTACTTCTTCAAAAAGTCTTACCCTTTCTAAATCCTCTACACCTTTCATGCCATTCTCATCTCAGTTCTCTTAGGTCTTCTAGTAACAAAAATATGGTTCACCTCTCTAAACTTCCGTTGAAAGGTGAAACAAAAGTTCAGCCGTCTCAGTTGGTCACCCTTGAGTCACTGTATGCTTGAAGAAACAGGCAGATCCAAAGGGTGACATCTCTGCTTTTAGACAGGGAGATTATTGTAACGTGGGTCAATTAACTTTCAGATGTGTAAAGTTAAGCAAGACAGATAGAACTCACTCTTCTCATATTTCCTGTGTGAAAGGACCACCATCATGCAGGTCTTTAGAGAATATTTACCATATAGTACCAGAGCATAATTTCTGTTGCCATTTTTTCCTGTACCTGATATTCAGAAAGCCTTGGCATGATGTGGCTCATCTTTCAGAAAAGGATTTAACTAAATAGGAAAGGCCTTATCAGCATACAACAAAAGTCCAGAGTGCTGACTCTGACAGTGGCCACAAGCAGCCAGGAGCAGAGATTATGAGAAATTAACAAGTTAGTAGCACTCTTCCAAAATACTTTCCTTACCTCCAACAATTTGTCTAAGGGACATGATTAAATAAAGATGATTATCTTTATAATTAATAGCTTGTAATGTACTTTTTTCTTAATTTGTCCAGTTGCTTTTGAAAGCCATTAACATTCACAACAGGCTGTAGTAAGACATTTCACAGCCTAATTACCTGCTGTTTGAAGAATGTCTGCTTTTTATGTACCTTGGACCTACCACCTTTCAACTTTTTTTCATTCTGCCCAGTACTTGTATTAGAAGAGACTGTGGTCAGTCACCATCCACCCTCTGTGTCACTCCTGATCTTACAGGTCCCTAAATAGTCTTCCTTACTTGTCTTTTTTCCACCTAGAACAGTCCAGGTCTACTTAATCCATTCTCACATAGAAGCTGTTCAATGCTGGAGAAATTAATTCTACTTCACCAGCAGGAAATGGAGGACATTTTGTCTGGGGACTTTTCACAGCATCTCATGCTTTTGGTCATGGCCACAGGCCCAAGCAGTTCCCCTTTCCTTTTTCCTCAGGCCTGAAGGAGTAGTTCCCACAAGAGGGAGTGCATCATGGCATACAAGCAGGAGGATCGTCACTGGGTACAGAATTTTCAGACATGCAGGACAATATCACAAGAGTCACTCAGGTTCTGGCACATCTGATCCTTCAGCTCTGGCACATCATCACTCAGGAGCCAACGGCTGTGGTAATAATGCAACTCACTCTCAGTCACCAGGGTTGTGACCTGGAACAGAACTGCTGTCACTGAGCAGACCATGCGAGTCCTACGTGTATGACCCTTGCACGTAGGTGGTAAGGGGTCATGGAAGTGGGACAGGGGTGATTCTGGAGTTTGTCTCAGCCTCTTGGTGCTGTGCTTCTGCAGTGCTCATCCCCTGTCCATTGAAGGCTGTCCCCTCTCAAACATGATCTCTGTCCCTTGGGGAAGCGTTATGGGCCCCTTTCCAGGGCCTACTGAGGTACTGCTGGAGGACTGTCTCAGGTAGGAACAGTGAGACATTGTGCACTGTCTGCAAGGTGTACCATCTGGAAGGAGTTAGTGTCTCTTTCACATCCACATTTTCCTGCTAGCAGATCTACTTGCATTGGTCAAGCAGAAACAGATCAAACTAACAAGTCTGTGGTGTGGTCAGCCAGGTCTAGAGCCTTGCAGAGAAACAGAAAGAAAAACAACATGACAGTGAGGATGATCCAACTTTGTTTCAAAATGCTACACAGAGAGCAAATCAGATAGACTGGCAATTGCATGACCTTTAAGGCAAAGATTAGCATGTGACACAAAGATCAATCTCCTAAGAACAAAAAGGCACTGACTTCTTTGGTGCCCTCGCAAGCTCTCTGGTTCCTTCTAGGGAAGTGACCACCCAGCAGTGGGCACATCTGCATAGTTCTATTTGCCCGCTTTCTATCCTGTTTTTACTCCTTTTGCCATTTATCATCCTCAAGTTTTCAGAGTCAGAACAGCAGGCAGAAAACAGTGCTAAACACTGTCACTCTTAACTGTACAGACAGTATTAGGACCACACAAAAAAACACAGATCTATGAGCTGAATAAAACCCCGTAAGAGGTCATTTGCTAATTTTTCTAGTAACGTTACTCTCCTTAGATGGACAATGATTTATCTTTGTATTTAGATAAGAGGAGTTTCCCCTACAGTTCCCAAGAATTAAATGTTAAAATGGCTGTGTGGTGAAGGAACCCTCTGCTAGATGAGGCCAAACGGTAACATCATCGGCCGCATCAGAGCCAGTTACTGTCAAATACTTCTGAAGAAAAGTCCTACACATGTTAAAGAGAAATCAAGAGGCTGAATGGCCCCTTTTGCACTGAGGTTGCTAGTTTAAAGACAGTTGCAGTCAAAAATAATTGAACTCAAATTAGTGTTGCTCCTCAGCCCTGTGAAATGGGGTAGATGATCACAGTCCGTTTCTCATTTGCCTAACTATCTGCTTTATTAAAACCACCTGCACAATTGAAACTAATTGGTGCCCTCAATACCAGTATCAACAGAGAGGATACAATTAAATAGTAATGGATTATGAACTATATCCTACCCCCCTAAATACATCGTGCCTTTAGACACTGGCTATGGGCAAGCTTGCATGGCTAGAGCTTGGAGTGAGGCTGCGTTTACACCAGTGGGCTGCCAGTCAAGATCCAGTCACAAGCAGAAACATAGTTTGTGCACAAATGTACATTAATAAGGATTTATCTATTCACCTAGAATCTAGGCAGGCCTAGAGCATTGGAAAACAGATACTTCTCTATTTGAATTGAAAGGATTGAAATGATACAAGCCTAGAGCTATCAAAAGGCCATCAGACACAAACCTCATGAGGGACTCATGCAAAGTCAGTGTAGCGATAAAAAGTGAATGGCATTGACTCATAGGGTAGCATATTTAGAGTGGCCTGAGAACACGTTGATACAATGCTGCTGCTGGTAAGGGCAAACTCTGATCAAGGGCTAGGCTGCTTTCACCAGTCAGTGGGAGCCAGACAGCAGAAGCCTGGTATGCTTATGGCAGACGCAGTTCCTCTCCTAAGCTCTCACTGTAGACATTACTGAAAAGGATTCATCCTAAAAACAAACTGCACCTTTGCTTAAAGCACTGGTTCCAGCCTTTCCCAAGCCTGCTGTCTTCTTATTCTCCTCTCTTCACTTCCCAATTAAACTAGGCAGCACATGCAGCTCTGCTGTACCATCCTCCTCACATTTGCTGACTTCCTCCAAGAAGGGTGCTCTCAGATGATTTTAGGATTCCTGACACTGCCTTCTCACTACCTCTTCCCTTGAGATGCCATCACCATCTCCTAACTGTGCTACTACCGGCTCAGCTGATGGCATAAGTGCTGCCAGTGTCCAGAATGCACAACCAACCTTTCAGTAACCAAAACTAGCACTCTTCTTTTGATCAGTTTCTTCAGACAACAGTCTCATACATAAAGGCAACCCAGCACAAACAATGTGGCACATAGAGATGTGGGCTTCCATGTGGCTCTGCTGCACCTTAATAAGCAGTATGTATGTCATTCAAGGGCTGGATCTTAAGGAATTGCTTTGCAGACCTGTTGAATAATACTGCTATTGGCTTTCACAGATATTTGAAAACCTGTGCCTCTCTGTTACTCTTTTTAATATGGCAGTTTGTACTTTGAATTTTGGCAGGCTACTTTTTCTAAGGACTGCAAAATGATTAACAGACACCAACAAACCAAACTTCACACCACAGCTGGGAGGATAAGTAAAACTCTTCTGCTTGGGTTGCTTATTTTCCCCCTCTCTCGGCCAATCTGAAGTTTAAATCATCAACTCCAGAGCCAAGACTGAATCCCAGGCATCCTCCCATGCACTCTAACAAATATGAAACACTTACTGTAGCTGTATTGGTTGCCTCAAATGGGTCGATGCTCTAGCACAGCAGAGAGAATAATTTACTGTATTGTCCAGCCTAGAAATATGACACTTCAAAGCACACTACCTTGTGCATCTTCAGATTTTCCTGTGTTCTTTCAGTAGGTAATTGCTTCTCACTGAAAACCTCTGTTTAATAACATGAAATATCTCTAACACAGCTGGAGTGATAATCTGCCAATGTATTAACATGCACAAGCTATATACTAGTTTTAAATAAATTGTAGAAAATGTGAAAAACAGCTTCTGATTCCAGATAATAACAATGCAAGACATTTGCTCTCAGAGCTTTGGTTTCAGATGCATCAGACTTGCAGCCCGCTCTGGGATGCTCAAGAAGGTCAGATTTCTCCAAAGTGGTTAGAGTGCACACATGCTCCTGGTGTCACTCTTACAATCAAATTTTCCAATTACTCTTTTAGAAAATTGAGCTTTGAAACTGCTTTGAAAGTCCAGCCCTGGATGTGGATGATGAACTGATTTTAAGTCCCTGCCCTTTTTTTGAAGCAGGGGTGGGAAGGAAGATTTTGAGAAGAAGCCAAAGGTCAACTGAAATTTGCTTTTTCTTTAAAAGAAATAAATAAATAAATAAATCTGCACTTCTGAAGAGATGGTGTAGTAAGTACTTTTAGATTTTCCCTCAGATCCTCTCCCTGGTTATACCAGCACAGGAAAGCTGTTATACCAGTGAGGTTTCTGAAGCATAATTTGGCTCCTAATCATCATACACTTCCGAAATTTAGAGTATGAAATAGCACCTACGCTTAGACATGAAAAATCTCCCTTCCTCCCCCTCCGTGGATTAAAACTATGTTGGAATGAGTCCACCACTGAACGCTCATCCACCTTTATTTCCTTAGACCTTAACATGGTTTCCTTTCTAGCTGACAGTTTCCTTCATGTGCCCTGCAGTGAATGTAGGTTATATCCTCTTGGTGGCTTGTTTAAGTGTTAGCAAAGAGGTAAACAATGGCATCAGCGATGCAAGTACAAGTCAGCTGTGGCAATGCTCCTGCTATTTGGAATTTTGCATGAGAAACAACTGCTGATTTATTTTCTCAGGGGTCATCAAAGCTAGAGTCTGCAGGTAATAATGACTTTATTACAGATCTTCGTTCATTTCCTGCAACAAAACAGAAAAAGGAAGAAATAGATAGTATTCTAGATCTACTATTCACTTTTTTCTTAATTGCTTTATGGAGTAAAATCTTCCCTCTAACACAGTTAACACTCACAAAGATCTAAGAAGTTATTGCCAAACTATTTTTCCCCCAATCAACAGATGTGTGACTTCAGTCTAATCAAATCAGAATGGATATGAGGATAAATTAAATTTACTAATATTTCCATTTTAAAAAAATATTTTTGGAATGACAGGCACATTTTGACTAGGAATAGCTGTATTTTCACAAGACTCCTACATTCCTATTTGCATTTCATAGTAAAACATGGACAGAAAGTGTTATCTAAAACTAAGCCTTGGAGGACTGATTAAGATGAACACATTTCATTTAAATATATCTTTATTTTGGATCCTGCTAGGAGCTCACACATCACTTTTCAACTGTAGTTGCAGCCTTTGTGAACTTCTTAACCAAAACCCAAAATCTACGTGAATTTTCCCCCAGCATCCTGATATTTGTGCTTAATGAGTCTATATACAGTATTATTCAAGTCTATCCTTCACTTGATTAAATTCCTTGTTTAAGAAAAATGCACTGAATTCTAATTGTGCTTTTAAAAAAAGCCAGGAGACAAAGTAGCAAACAAAACAAACAAACAAACAAACAATGCTGATCAACTGTTTCAATTTAAAGAGTATGCAGTAAAATCATTAAAAGATAAAGTTATGTGTCTTTAGAATACGTGGTAATAAATAAATTAAATCACACAGAACAAATAACACCAGCTGTTACACAGAGAAATATTGCTACTTTGAAATATAAAGAATAAACTATTTCAACCTAAAATAAAAAGAAAGAAAACAATAAGAGGCAATGAAATGTTGCCTTAGTCTGAAAAGCCTTATGTTTCCCATTTATTTTGTACTGAGTCCACATACTTTTCACTTATGCTTTTCCCTCTATGCACTCAGTGCATACTAAACAATAGAGCATGAACTGTATTATGATGCATTTAAACTTGATGGTGCCTGAGCTTACCTGTGTTTTTTGGAGACAGGGATTATATTCAGTTTTGGAAAATTCTTTCTCCTTTCCCTCTCTCCTCCTTAACATCTAAAATGGCATTTGTGAGTTGGCCCTTTCCCTCCCCTCCCCTCCTCTTCCCCCTTTATTGACCATTCTAATAGTAAAAGGAAGAAAGCTGAAAGATAATCAGATTTCGAGTCTGGGTGAGTAATCTTAAGAGCTCTCAAATCTGACTCTAGGATATACTTAACATCAATCTCAGCTTTGTTCATTCAGTATAAAAGACTACATACTATGAGACAGGATGGCTCAACTTCACAGGGTTATGGAAAGGCAAGGGGGTAACATTAAGGGTTTAATTATATTAGCCTTAATTTGAGCTCCATCATCATAAATAAGTGTAGGTCAACATGTTTAAAGTTGACAGAACTGATCTTTCAATAAGCAAAAGAAATGAATTGTTTAATAAGATATAAGATGCCAGTTAGCTGAAACTGATAGTAACACATCCATTTACACCAGGAAATGTAAACCTCAACAACAACAACAACAAAATAGCCTATCTTCTCAACTTATCAAAACTTACTGTGTAAAAAAAATAAATAAATAAAAATTGAATTTTGTCTTAAATAAATTAAAAATCTATTACAAAAAAAAAAAACAACAGATTTTTCTATAAAATGTCAGTTAGTAAAGGTCATAATATTTCCTTAGTAAAATATTACCATGAAAGCCTGGAGGTTAGCATATCTTCTTTGCACTTACTGCGTATGGAAGGTAATAGAGCAAAAAATTAACAATTTTGCCATAGAAAATGGTTACATAGAAGAGACGTGCTTTTCTGAGAAACTTGGTACTGTGTGGGAGGAGTGACTAAATTTGGCCATGCCACGTGGCTGCCATTTTCTCAGGTAATCAATCTGTTTAAGGAAGGCATCTATTAACTGACTTCCAGAATTGGAACAACTCGGGCATCCTTCCATTTTACAGTTACACTGATGTAAATGCTTTGACAGTGCTGTAATGCTAAGTCACAAACTGTGAGAAGCTGGAGAAAAATAATTATCTTACTGGAGGTTCAAAATTTCTCCCTGCAGCTTATTCATTTCCTTCACCTGAACTGGACTGTGAATTCCTTGAACAAGCTGAAAAACACTAAATACTAAATCTGCCTCATAATGCTTTAATTTTTCTGATTATATTCATTTATGCCACCACAAATGTTTTCTCACATTCCTAAAAGCTTACATTTTTTCCTACACCTCGCTGATTGCTATGAGGTCTTCAGTCTTTTATCAGTACTTCTTCAAAAGTCTTACCCTTTCTAAATCCTCTACACCTTTCATGTCATTCTCATCTCAGTTCTCTTAGGTCTTCTAGTAACAAAAATATGGTTCACCTCTCTAAACTTCCGTTGAAAGGTGAAACAAAAGTTCAGCCGTCTCAGTTGGTCACCCTTGAGTCACTGTATGCTTGAAGAAACAGGCAGATCCAAAGGGTGACATCTCTGCTTTTAAGACAGGGAGATTATTGTAACGTGGTCAATTAACTTTCAGATGTGTAAAGTCAAGCAAGATGGATACTACTCACAAGGCCTATATTTGACTACATCCAGCCCTTCACCCTTTTTGTACTCCATATTTGTAATTCCAATTGTACAATGGGACTATAAACCCACTATAGGAAGAGTTAGGTGCCAAAACATTTACTTCAGTTAGCAGTATTATGTTTTATGATGCACTTCTTTTGTATAAATGGCTCAACCTCCATTGCATTGTTTTGCTCCAATATCAGATTACAAATTCATCTCTGATTTGCTGTCCTCTCTCTTCCCCAAGGTCTCTTTTAGTTTTACTGCTCTTTCCATCCCACTTAATACATGTTTTTCAGTTTATTTTCTCCTGCATACTTTACTTCTCATTTCTGCAAGCTGAAACTCTTTTAACTGTGTTGGAGCCCTTAGGCCTTTTCCCTTTTTTCCCTTATATGCCTTTACAATATAGTTTCATGGCCCTGAGAACCTATTGAAAGGGCTACATATCTTGATCTTCTTTCTAAACCACAAATGATATAGGATGAACAAATTATATAAGTTTGGCAAAATACTCAAATGCTTTTGCTGAAAGCTGAAGTTTTTGAAGGAAATAATGATCAAAAACATTTTTATTGAAATTCATTTAATCACATCTATCACAAGCAAGTAGGGCAGGGGAAAGCATTTCTGAACAGTTCTAATTCCCATTTATTTTTCAGCAGCAGACTGGTTTATTTGCTGTAATATGCTAAAATTTCTAGTGACAGCTGGAATGTGGGTTTAGACAGCCTTTGCACTGTAAAGTTCATTCTTGCAACAGGGAATAAGAAAAGTTGTTTTCTCCCAGTCTGAAGAAGAATGTTTTAAACTAGAAGAGTAAAGATTATTTATTATTGGATTAATTACCATCATAGTGAAGAGTCAAAACTAAACATACACTTATAGTCCTCACCTATCATTTCTGAGTCCTTTCCAAATGCAAAGAACAAGAGATTGGAATTATTTCCCGTTGCATTCACAACGTCATGGTGTTTCATGGGTGAACACTGTGAAAAACATCTGGAATACTGTGAGTCATGGAATTTCTCATCATGGTATCGCCATGCCCTTCACAGTACACAACACACAGAGATGAGATCTGGAAATTATGACAAAGTTGGCACTGCTGTTGACTAGCAGTGGACCTCTGCTGAGCAGTCAGTGAACAATACTTAGCACACTATCTGCAGTATTTCACAGAAGGGATTTTTTTTTCCTCTTGCCAAATACCCACTATATTTTTTTAAAAAATGTGTTGTCTGTTTCAAGTATATTTGAGTTGCAACAAATATTTCTCTAGCTCTTTCAGATCCACATCATCTCTGCTGATGTGAATTACAAGAAACTTAGGTCTATAGTCCAGCTGTCAGATCTTACTTGATGCAGGAGGATTTTTTGTTTGTTTTTTTGAATTTGGGGCTCAAAGCACTACTAAAGGCAAGTGTCACATAGACAAGTACTATGCATTTTTCTTTTTTCAGCTTTGTCAATAAACTTCATGATTAAGCTGGCCTCCATGGGATCCTTGTTCAAGGCTTCTTAAGAGCAAAGACTTACTATTGAGAAATACTGAGTACTTTGTATCCTGTTTTCTCCTCTCAGAAATGGCACTGGGGGAGGCATAAGAGGAAATCCTCATGTCTCAGAATCAAAGGCAAAGCTCCCATTTCATGCATCATCCTTCACCCAAATGTGATAATCATATAATGAGGCAAGGAGTAACAAAGTGAAGAGAGATCAGAGGGATCTATGAATCAGAAAGCCTATAAGAAAAAGGTTACAGAATTACAAAAATAAGGAATGTACATGACTTGATTGTTTCTGGTTTTTACAGCAATTTTGTATTAAAAAAGAAAAAAAAGGAATTTAAACATTCTATTTAAAACAAGGAGGATGATTGCCTTATTTAGGAACAAAGAACAGGAGAAACTTGCCAGTTCATAGACTCTAGTTTCTCAAATTTCAGGTAACTATGTGAGAGCTGCCTGGTTTGAAAGGAATTCGAGAATATCTGTACCATACACTAAGGGTTAAAAGTTCCTTCCAACATCCTATCAGAAAGCCAAGCCTGAAACATGCCCTAGGGTAAAGCAGAAAGAACCTTCTTAATACCACTTGTCCCTGCACCATAGTTACCAAATAAAACACGAAGTCATAACTAAGTCACATACTTATACTGAAAGACCCTTCCTAATTTAAATTTGGGTAAGAATTTTCTCCTAAGCTCATACCCAGCAACTAGTTTTACCGTGACTGTGTGATCGGGGCATATCAACCAGATATCAGAGAACGTAATGCCATTAAAGGCACAGTTTCACCCCATCTGTATCTACCTGCTCACCTCCAAGGCTTCAGAGGAAGGTAAATGTAGGCCCTAGAAACCAAATTGCAGATCAAGATAGAAAACTGATAGCTGACTTCTAACTGCTGCTGAATAGAAACTCAGCAACAAGGATTAAGATTATATAAATTTCTGACAATAGCAGTTCTAAAGGACCTCTTTGGGAATACTGACACACCATGTCTTTGAAAACTGTCACTGCAAATTTGTGTCCTGGGACAAAATGACCTCCCAGGATCCTATGACAAATCTCGCTTAATGAAATCTCCTACTTAACTACAAGATCCCTTTCCCAAGCATATCACATTACTTTTAAAACAGTTTAAATTACTTGATTCACTCCCCCTTTGTCAAACAGTTCCAGTACTTCTTGGATGGATAAGGAGCCATCTTCCAATTTCCTCTCTAAATTTATTCATAGCCAATTTATAATCATTTGATCTTGTGCCAATAACATCCTTTAACTTAAATAATAGTTCTTCTTCCTAGATGCTTACCTCCACAGTATGTCATTCATTCATTTAATTCATTCAGTTTAAAATAATCTTAATAAATGTGAAAATGTTGTAGCTATAAAATGAAAATGCACTATGATGACCTTTACCAGAGTCTGGCACTAACCTGATTTTATTAAGTATCAGAAATGTTACAACAGATATTAAAGTGTAGTGACATTCCAACATTATGCAAATCTGTCTAGATTCATTCAAATTCTTTTTGTCTTTCCTCCTGCACCGTTTTGTATACAGTTCAGTTTTACAAAGGAAGAAGTTTTAAGAGTAAGACCAGGTTTTCCGAGAAGCATTTACATATTTGTGTCTGGAAATAAAACATAAGAAAAGATATGTTCAGACAGTTCAGTGGCTTATGCAATTGATCAGCTGTTTCTGTAGTCCCTCTTTCATGTATGTAATTACCACGGTAGTCTTTACAAAACAGTTGCTTAAAGGTACACACATTTGGCACCTATTCAAAATAGAAATGAAAGTCTGGACCATTAAATTAATGTCTGCCCAAATTTCACAGTGCTATTAATATGTTTAGTAGACTAAATACTTAGCAACAAACAACTGACTTTCTGCTTTTTTTTCTTTCCTGTTGTTAGTGCGTCTACACTGAAAAACTTTCCATTATCTATGCAGTGAGTTTAGCATATCACATGTCTGACCTGTGCTTTTTGAAATACCAGTGCTGTCAATTTTGTCTATAACAGGGTATAGGATTAATACCAGTAAATCAGTTTAGTGAAAAGATATGTTCCTCTGTCTCAAAAAATCAGAAAATCTGGGTTTTCTGAGGGAATGAGATGTTGAGAAAGATTAAGATTTCTTACAAATATGATGTCCCTAAAGCTACATTTTTTGGCCTTGCAGTCGGAACAGATATATGCATTGCCAAGAAATTCTGGCCACACCACAGCCTTTGACTGTTATATCTTTTACTGAGAGCAGAATTATATGTATATTAAGACAGCAAAACTCATTCATCAACATGACTTTCTGGGTCTTCTTCACAGAATCACATAATGGTTGAGATCAGAAGGGATGTTTGGAGATTATCTGGTCAATAAAGTGGGTCCCAAGTTGCCCAGGACCATGTCCAAATGGCTTTTGAATATCTCCAAGAATGACGACTCCTCCCAGGGCAACCTGTTCCAGTGCTCAGTCACCATCATAGTCAAAATGTGGTCCTGGTGTGTTTCCTGAGACCACTGATTTATAAAGAGACTTTTTATTTATAAATGAATTTCTATTTATTTGTTTAGATGGAAAAACATGATGTGACTTAATAAAAATAATTCAGTTAAGTTCCACAAAAAAATTTGAGAATAAATACTGTTACATCCTTAACTCCCACAACAGCAAGTCATTCTGAAGTTTAGGAATGCTGCATAGTGGCTTAATTACTCTTGGCTTTGTCCCCAGCTACAAACAATCAGCTCACAGCCCTGAGATTTGTGCAATGTATTACAATTGCTGCGTGTAGACATTCATCCATCCACATTTGGTAATGTTCAAACCACTGTGCAGTATGTTAAAAATTATCTATATTAACTTTCCCTCATTACTCAAGACATGAAGCTTTAAAGATTTCCAAGATTTCTTGTGAAACAGCATTGTACTTGCAGCTCTACCATTCTCGGGGCATTTTACCCTCATTTGTCTGGATTTACAGCTTTAACATTTCTAAACATAAAAATATTGTCTTTAGCTGTCTTGAGAAATAAATGTTTAACTGAGGAGGTAAGCAGTTTAGCTGTTTATCCTAGGGAATTCTGAGCTGGTTAGTACATTTCTGTGAGTTCTGTGTAACATAACGTATCACCTATACTTAGTTATAAAATGGCGTTGTGGCTCCCCATATTCTCCTTCAAAATTGGTTTTTAGAAATCAGCCTCCTAACAGCAGTATGTTTGATGCTTTACAACTACCTTCTTTTGCAAAAATATCATGTAGCTTAATTTCTCATTTGCAAGCAACCAACACTGTAGATACTGAAAATCTGATTAATTTCATTCAAAGGCATAACAGTGACATCAAAATCTTTGGGATCTGACATTCAACGCTATTTGAAAAATATATTGATAAAAATATTAAATTGCCTAGGACAAATAACAGAACAAATAACATCTGCTTCACAGATAAATGCATACGTACTAAAACTTTGAAGATACACTGCAGTCTAAAGTTCTTTAAAATTAACACTGAACAAAAACAGTTCACTGCAATCTGTCTCAGATTCCTTCTTATTTTACGTCAAGCACCATACTTCTCAATTTTTTCAATAATCATGACATCCTTTCTGAAATTCCTTCTCCTCTTACTTCTAACTTTTCAGGGTGAAGTTCTTTGTTGCTAGTGGATATTCATCAGCCCATGATACCAGCCTTGGAGGGACCCTGGCCCCCACTCTGAGAGCTACTCTTTATGAGTATCTCAGGGCACATTCCCAATAAGCATTTGTGTAATTGCTCCAGGAACCCATATTATTTATTATTTTTCAAATAACATGACAGTTACTGTCATCCAGAATATTATCAAGCTGTCATGTTTGCAACACGTTGTGAAAAAAATATATATTTTCATATTACCATCCCTTGGTATTTGAGTGAAGTAATAATATTATCATGTTCTTTGAAATCTCCACAGCTTTTATTCTCTGTTTTGTTATGATCCAGATCAAATATATTACATGTAAATTAAACACTTAAGTATATTGTTGAAGTAATATTGCCTTTTGTTTTATCTGGCAAACAAAACCTTTTTTGTAGTAGCTTAATAATTCCTTTCTTCAGATGATTCTCTCACATGGGAAGAATGCTTAAAACCTCATCAAGTTCTGCGCAACAGAAATACTCTTACTGTCTTTGAGCCAGAAAGAAAAGAGGTATCATAAAACAAACTGTCTGTGCTCTGGAAATGTTTTCAGAATACAGTAACGCACTCAGGAGTAAGAAGATTTCAATTGCAGATCTTTTCCTTGCCACCAGATCTTTTATGAGCAAAACCCAACCAAATGAAAGAGCCCCAGGCTATATCTTACCTTGTCAATAGCTAGTTTTTGCTACCTTTTTTTTTTTTTCCTAGATGTTTTTGTTCAACATAACTATTCTGTTCATTTACACCCTCTAACATATTTTTCCGGGTACCCAGTAGTACACCGACTATGGCAGGTACTGGCTCTGCCATTATTACACAACCTTCTTGTGAATTAATTCCTACTGATACCTTTGATAATAAACTTAGTGGCAAATCCAAGCAAGAAAATTGTTTCCTTCATCTCTGTGTCCACTGTCTCGATTATAATGGCTGCAGCTAATGCCTTCCAACTACAGTCAACTGCCGTTTTGGCTTTTGAAAAATAACTAGGCATCATAACACAGAGTAACTCCATGTCTGTTTCTAAACATGCCAGAACTGGCCCCAGGAATATGTTACTGATTCCTTTGCATTTATTCAGCTGTACCTGAAACATGATGTCTAACACCAAAAATTGAGCAACATATGCTGTGCTGTTAGAACAATGCTAAAAAAAAAGAAATAATAATAGTAATGGATAAAATTTAACTGGTCATAGAATGCTATCATCAATTTTTTTCTCTCTTTAGAAGCTTCAGTTGTTTATCACATTCATTTTATATTTTTACATGTTTTAATTCCAGGCTTCATTATGGCATATGCAAGGTTACAAATAACGCTGCTTTGGCTTTCTAAGTAGCACTTTAACAGATTGCTGAAGCTCAATTATGATTCTGACCCTCTTACAAAAAAAAAAAAAATTTGAAAAGAAAGACTGAAACGTTTGCTTTTAGCTTTATTTTAAATTTTATTTTATTTTAAAGTATAAGAATAACCCCATGTACCCATATGGGGCTTACTGGCTGGGAAGCAGCTTTGCAGAAAAGGACCTGGAGGTCCTGGTGGACACCAAGGTGAGCATGGGCTAGCGATGCACCCTTGCAGTAAAGAAAGTCAGCCGCTTCCTGGGCTGCACTAAGCAGAGGATTGCCAGCAGGTTGAGAAAGGTGGTCCTTCACTACTGAGCATTGGTGAGATATGCCTGGGTACTGTGTCCAGTGCTGGGAACCCCAGTAAAATATAGACATGAACATATCAGAGTTCATTGAAGAGCCACGAAGATGATTAAAGAACAGGAGCATCTCTCCTACAAGGAAAGGCTGAGAGAGCTGGGACAGTTCAGCCTGGAGAAGAGGAGGCTCAGGGGGATCTTTTCAATGTGTACAAATACTTGAAGGGAGGCTGTAAGGATGATGGAGTCAGACTCTTCTCAGTGGTGCCCAGTAACAAGACAAGAGGCAATGAGCACAAGTGAAAGTATAGAAACGTCCATCAGATCATAAAAAAAAGCCTTTTTGTTGAGGGTGGTTGAACACTGGAACAGATTGCCCCCAAAAGGCTGAGGAGTCTCCCTCCTTGGAAATGCTCAAAAGCCATCTGGACATGGTGCTGAGCAACACATTCTGGCTGATCCTGCTTTGAGTCGGGGTTTGGACTAGATGATATCAAGAGGTCCCTGCAAACCTCAGACATTCTGTGATCTTGTATTTTATAGCATGCCAAGTATGATACCCATGAATTCACTGAATGAATTCTGATGAATACTGATTTGTTGTTTGCAATATGAGGTTGTGGTGTAGGGTATGAGGGTAGCAAAACAGGGAAAGTAGTGTGCCATTTTCTTCTTGGAACTCCCGAAACTATTATTAAATATTATTTCTTATTAAAGTATGTTCTTTTCTACAACACTACATTTTTCTAACTGACAGGCAGGATATAGTGCCAAGTTTGAATAAATGCAAAAAGAATACTAAATCTGAATTAAAATCCTCTGGCTTACAACCCTACACAAAGATGTGCATTGCATTATTTTCCATTGATATCATAACATTTTTTTCCTGTGGAACTATCTTCTGTTTTCTCCTGAACATCTTCGCCTGGGTATTTCACTACCTTGAAGTGGCTCTAGAGTTGCCACTATGAACCAAATATCCAAATATAAATTGAACAGGGACTTGCAAATAAGTGCAGGGGTAAGTGCAGAACAATTTTGTATAATATATAACTTGAAATAACTGGTCTAGTTCAGTAGTCTGCATACACCAGTGTAACTGTAACAATATTCTTTCTTCAAATGTCTAGATATGTAAAAAAGAGTAAAATTTTGGCCTGATACTTTACTTATTCCTGTGTTTCCATCTTCAACTGCGTATTCTAGTCTTCCTCTCTGCCTCAGCTGCATAAGTTATGCAGTTGGGTAGGGGGATCATTAGATATTTTTTGAGTGAAAGAGTGCTAGAGAGCAATGAATGTCTGTAAAACAGGAGAGAAAACCATGTTGGCTTCCTGTGATAAACAGTTGTTTTATGTATGTCCACTATAGATGTAATGACAGTGCATCAGTACACATTACCTTGATTTCTGTGACAAGTTATGTGCCTGATTTAAAAAAAAAAAAAAAAAAAAANTTTAAAAAAAAAAAAAAAAAAAAAAAAAAACAGACTTAAAAAAAAAACAAATATTCTACTGCTACTGGGCAAACTTTTTGCCCAGCTCCGTTCCTTTGTTTTCATAAACAAAAATGGCTACTGATTTTCTTCTCCCTAATAATATCATATCTCTGATTAATACCCCTGTAATTTTCTCCACTAAATCTAGTTTTACAAATACATCATTTTAACAGCGTGTTATTCATCATGGAAATATCTGCTTATGTTATGCTTTGGAGTGGAACATATAACATGGCTTTACTTCAGGGCTTTTCATTCTCATTACTTCTACACTTCAGTATTTGTATTGTGGATGCCATGGTGGTCTGAAAACCTGTCAACAGGAATGAAATATAACAGTACCAGAGGCTGGGTGGGATGTAACAAGACCTGTATCATGTCCCCAATTAAATGAAGTATCTTGAAACTTTGACTTTTTGAAACCTTTTGTAAGGTTTCAATAACAAGCAGCGTATCCTTTTCATCTCTCTACCTTCTCAAGTAGTAAGAGACTCTGTGATGACTTCTTCACATCTCTATATTATGATAATATTTTTGCACTGTGAAGGACTATTAACTACATTTCATAATAATCTTTTCCTAAGCACCATTAACATAATTAACAGCCTGTTAACCAAGGCATTAGACCTTAAGCATCAAACAATAAATTGTAAGTCCGCAGCTGGTAGGAGACCCTTTCAAGACAAGTGCTGCTCAAGAATACAACAGCCAGAACTGTGAAAATCTGTTTGTTCAGTGGTGGAGAACATCCAGTACCCATTAGAGAAGAACAAACATCTGAGTTAAATTGCTCTAAAAATGTACTTAAATAAATTTCATGCTAAGGAGCTGCACTTCCACCAGTTAGAGCTCCATCAAAATTGGTTAATTATTCTTTTAAAGACTACTTCCTTAAAATACATCGCTTTGCTACAATAGCTATATATATTGGGTCATTAACTACCCTTCAGCAACAATTATTTGATATTATGGTGAACTATTCAGAGAAACTTTAAAGCAGAGAACACAGATTTTTCTGGACATTAGGAAGCAGGTTAGGCAAAAGCTATCATGTTCATCCATGTTGAGATATCTTCTTTGGAGTAAATCATTTGCTAACTGCCAGTATCCTACAAGTTTCCTTAACGTTTTTATAGTGAGTGCAATAGCCAGGGGCTGTAATTCTCATGCTGGGTTTGCCATGAAAGTCTTCAGTTTACGAATTTTAATTTCCTCCTCCCCCCATTTTAAAACACTGCCACACTGCCATAACACAAAGGCATTAAAGGAACATAGCTCAAGACTCTTTTTCATATACACCAGTGCTTTTTCTTATTTGTCCAGGGAATGAACTGCTGTTAGACCAAATTAACTCACATCGTGTGACATACCTCACTCAGCCTTTGCCACAGGAGCTATCACAACAAAAGTTGCTGTGGCCTACTTAGGGAATCAGTGCAGAAACGAGCAGCATAATGCCACCATGATGGGAACATTAATAAACTGTCAACCACTTAGACCATTTTAGAAAATTCTAGGGGCTATTTGGCTGCCAAAATGATTGTCACTGTTGTCACAATGAGCTAGAGCAAGGCAAACAGTCAATATAGCTTTGTAAACTTGAGATGAACTACACTGCTCTTCCTGAGCTTTCCAGTAGACTCAGATCCTAACACTTCTCCTGCAAGATGAGTTGAAGAAATTACATGTATCAAAAAATACATAAAATGCCCTTAACCATTCTTTATTTTCCCAGTCATTAAACCAATTATTTCCTGTGTCAATCCAAAAGTGCACTGTTTTACATGAAAACTTTTTCTGTTCTTCTCTGAGCTGTCATTTTTCTCTGTTGATGCTTTTCATTTCTCTAGCCTGGTTAAGTAGTAAGCAAACAAGTAAAATTACTAGATTTGTGAGGGCTTTTTGCCTGTTTGTGTTTGGGTTTTTTTGCAGTCACTCATTGTACAAGCAACTGAAGGATGAATGCAAAGAACAGCAACAAAATAAGGTAGAAAAATAGAAAATGTTGCTTTACTCTTTTAGTTGCTGATTTTTCTTAGGTGGTCACATACTTGGTAACTGAATGCCATCATTTTGCTAAAAGCATTAAAAGGAACAAGAGGATCTTTTTCTTCTAACATCAGCTCAGGCAACCTTACCAATGTCCGGCACCCTCACTGCTGCTGTCATGGGATACTTGCTCATCCACTTTTCCTCCAGAGGCTTTCACTCTTTCTTCATTGTTCGATATGGAACAAAGTTTAGCTTCAAGCCTGCAAGTGCTTCCTGAAGACTCACTTCTGTAACTGCCACAGACTCTGCAGGTGAGGCAGCACCTAGCCCAGCTGAGCAAACTCCCGATCACATTCCCCAATGCTTTCAAGACAGCAGACTTAATACATCTGTGAACTAAGAGCATCAACCTAGGAAGCACAGACGGAAAAGACAACACTGTAATTTGCCTCAGATTTGTTCTCCAGTATTACAAAATCACAGAGAGTTACAGATGAGCAGAAAACACACTATTCTGAGTCATTACATTTCAGATGGAGTCAGAGCACAGCAAGGTTCCCAACGCACTGCAGAGCAACCATTACTGCACGTAACTAAGACCATGGATTTGCTAACATCTTTAAGGAAATCTTGTGGATCCTGGCTGTACAGGCTCTCCGAGGGCTGCAAGCTTGTATAAACCTGAATCTTTGTGAGTTAAGCTTCCACTGTCTCCTTGCTCTTAAAAAACAATAAGAGATTTTAATACTTAAAAGGATTCAAAGAAGTAAAATGGTCCTCCCCTGGTTCCATGTTTCTTAGTCTGAAAATACCAAACATTTGCTACACTTTCAGAAATCCTTCTTCACGATAGGAATGAAGGATGGGAAGGAACAAAATATATAAGAACAATGATTTTTCCACTCAAACATCCTGACACTGGGTACTGAAACTCCCAGGGGCTGATCCTACTCTCAAGTTTGATCTCATGAACACTACTCAGTTCAACACAAGATACGATAATGAGGGGATGTGAGGCGCATCTCCTGAGGCACAAGGCTAAGGAGCAGAAAAGGTTTATGAAGAAGGGAAAACTTAGGACAAAACTTATGTTTTGCATTTTATTGGGGCTTTTTTTGAAAAATTCTTTTTCTATCCATCTTCCTTATATGCAGTTGTGTTATAATAACACATGGTCCATTCAATCTCTCTGGATAAAAGCCAAACAGATTATTTAGCCTATATTTTTAGCATAATATAATGAATACACAGTTCTCCAATATCTGCCTTGTAAATAACCATAAAAGCACTCATTTTCAAAGATTTTCATCAGAAATATTATTGTGTCACTTAAGTCCACCCATCTTCCCTGAAGACAAATAATTTGATCTAAAAGGGAAAAGAATTTGAACATAAACCAGAGTTCATGCACACAGGGGAAATCACTAAGGAAACCAACCAAATTTATGATCACTGTATTGTGAATAAATAGCTCTTTGATACATGTTATGGAATTAAATAGATATATTAGCTATATATTTGTTAATACTTATTGCACAGGTAAGTACAACATATGTTAAAAAAAAAAATCCTCACTGAGGACAAAATATGATTCACCATTAACATTCAGCAAATCTGTCCAAGCAGCATTAAAATATTCTCACACATCTTGACCTATAGTGATCTGTCAAAGTGGTCTATAAATCATTATTTCTTGATCATGATACTATAGTTAGACCTTCCATTTCACTGATGATAGCAGTGGCTGAGGTCAGGGTCAGGTCCAGAGCAGAAGACTCACTGAAAATAATTCCCAGCTGAACTGAGTAATGCACAAAGACAGTGAAAGGCTTTAATGATCAAAACCAACACCCTGAGCAGCACTGCAAGAGGCAGCAAGTCACTTAGGATCTGATATATGAAGAGGAAAAGCTGACTGTGCCAAAGAACATAATTTCCAGGCAGGCCCACCTACCTGTGTGACAATGACCATCACTCTGCTTCCACAAGACTGGGCTAACATGGAGCAGGTTAAGTAACTCCTCACCCTCGGGGACCACACAGTTCCCCAGAAGCAATAAGCTGTTCCAATGGCCCTCTACTGCTCTTCTTTCAGCAGGAGAGTAGACAAGTGACGCCACCTTTGCTCCAGAGGGCAACCACAGGCATTGTCTCTAGTGAGGGAGCAGGCAGGGGGTAATCCCTCTCCTTGTCCCACATGCAGATCCCAGAGCAAAGCCTGGCAGCGGCACTGATTTGGGACCACAGGTTGGACATACAATGCTCGGGCATCACCATGGACCACACCAAACTCTCTGAAAATTTCTGGAAAAAGGGGTTCACTATGCCCATGGGAATTATGCCGTTACGTGAAAATTCATCTCTATCATAACAAAATTAGAAAAAAAGAATTCAGTTGGTCACCTTTATACTTGCATAGTTCAAATATCAGAAGGCAAGCTGTAGAACTCAATTTCCAAATGCTTTGATGTAGTGTGACGGTGAGGAGCCTAACTCAGGTTTTTGAGCATTTAGGTATGCACATGGTAGACAACATGCTTGGAGTTTGCCATGGGGAAATTTGTGCTGATATCACTGAAACAGAAAACTCATTTGTGTGGAGGCAGCGCTAGGGCGCTTTTAGAAGAAGCCAGGGGATCTGACAGACCAGTAAGTGTGGCTGAGGGCATTATCAGCCCATCTGTCCACCCTCCTCTTCCCTCCAAAGCCAGTGCCTCCATAGCAGGGGCATCAGAGGCAAACGCGCCTGCTGCTGGAGGAGATGACAGCCGCAGCTTATCAACACAGCAAGCCAGAAAGCCACCCAACCACCATGGTGATGGAGCAGAGCACAGCGGCTTCTGCCTCCCTCCTCTGGGGCAGCAAGGGGCAGGGAACAGCTGAAGGTGGTAACACTTTGGATTACGGCTGCTCAGTCTGACAGAGCCCATCTGTCAAGACCCGAAGTGAGAAAGCGAGATGGATTATACAGGCACTGTGGTTTTATAAAGAGGAGATGTAAAGTCAGGCTTTCCCAGGAAAAATTATGTAATTAACTCAGTTACTGTGCTTGGTGTTTGTGCACTGTATCTGTAGCAGCACATTCAATTAAAATTAAATAATAGAAAATAAATCTCAGCTGGAGCAGTGCCTGGATAAGTGCCCAAGCAGGAAGTAGAGTTGTATTGTCTGAGCGATTTATGTTTATGAGCAATTCATGAAATGGATTTTCTGTTGATTCTGCACTTTTCACTGATAATTATGGAACATTTTGGGGGTGAGGAGCTGCCACAGTAACTGAAACAAATTTTCCACTCCAAACAAACAAAAGGTAAAAATATTCCTGTATGTTATCAAATTTTTAAGGGGAGAAGGGTGTTTAAAAATTCATTGTCTGTTTCTCATCTATTCTGAGGTTTCTTTACAGTCTTTTGGTATTATAAATGGGATTTAAAGGACACTAATATTAAAACTAGACATACTTTGAAGTTCCTACCCAAGCCAGAATGGACTAAAAAGAGTATTGCCTATAACATGGCTTTGACTGTCAATACACAGTTTTAAACAGTAGTGGTCAATATAACATGAAACCTGGCACATATTTTCCAGTTTTTCTACTTGATTTTTACATAACCTGGGCAAGCCACATAACCTCATTGCTTTAACTGTGGAGAAAAAAAAAAAAAAGTAAGAAAAAGAGGAGGAGGAGGAGAAGAAGAAGAAAAGGGAATATAGAACCTTCCTTACCTTAGCAGGATACTGAGAGAAGAAAATACAGTGGTCACATCTTTACATACAGTTATGCCTTAGCAGTAAACTAAACAAGGCCAAGACACAGGCCAAGTGTTGACCTTCAACTCCTCATTCATTTAAGCTGGTAGCGCAGGCCCTAGTACTGGTTTTGAATTTACTCCCTCAAACTATGCCTAGGAAGGGCACAGGGGTAGTAAGGACAAAGACCTTTCTTGGCTGTTGGCCTGGGCATGGCAATCCTGTTTTATGGGAGAAGGGGAGCAGGATTGCTTCTGGCTGGACACACGTCATACAATACCACTTGTCCCCAAGACTGGAGACTTACTCCTGCCTTCTTTATTTACTAGTATAGATAGCCTGTAAAAACCTCTTATAAAGGGCCATAGCTGCTGGATACAGATAATATAACTGTTGATTAATGGTAAGAATCAAGTACGTACTCTTGTGTGTCAATTTGACCTGCAATTAGATCCACATAGTTTTTTTGGCTGAAGTCTTCAGGACATGAGCAATGTTCGGTGACTACAGCAGTCTTTGCAGGGTCTGATTCTGTTGATACATGCTTTTAAAATGACTTTCTGTAAAGTCTAGACTCAGAGTCGATAACCCCAAGCTTAATAGCATGACCTCCAACTCTCTAGCAATGTACGTACTTCTATGAGGACCTCTCCCATCTGTATGTTGGTGTGAGTCAGGCAAGCCAGACTACCAAGAGATTCTGCAGTGCAGCAATCCAAACGCACTGGGCTGGGAAACCACTTGCTAGCAAATACCTATGGAACAAGCCATTGGAAGAACTTTTGGTGAAAGATACAGTTCTGTAAAAAAGCACTCCCCAAAGAGAAGAAGAGCAAAATTAATTTAAAAAATTCCACGTGGAAAATTTTGGCCTACTTACATCAAAGCATTTGCAGGAATGCTTCCATCTGTTGAATTTACAAAAATAGTCTACTCATTCCTTTTTGATATAGCCGAAACATTCTCATTTTGAGAAATCAAGAGCATTCTCCTTCACTGCTAGTGATACTGTGTTTTATTGCACGGCCTCTCAGAATTGGCAGGCTGGGAGTTACCAGAAAACAGACTGACTGTCCTTTCAATGATGGATGTTCCATCACTGGAGGTGTTCAAAGTCAGGTTTGACAGGGCTTTGAGCAACCTGATCTATTGAAAGATGTTGCTGACCATGGTAGGGGGGTTGGACTAGATGATCTTTAAGGGTCCCTTCCAATCCAAACCATTCTACAATCCTATAATTCCTCTGTGCTTAGGTAGGATCAACTATAAATACAGCATCTCTGGCAGACCTTTGTCTAATCCAGTCTCACAAGACTTTTTTTCAAGAGTTCTATCTTGCTTACCAGTTAAAAAGATATTCCTAATGTCTGACATAAATTTATCTCATCCATAAGATTTTGGAAATCTTATAGAAAAATGTCATAGTTCCCTACCCTCCGTCTGAATACGTATAGTAGAGTAGGACAAATAACGTCAAATCAAAGTGTTTGGTCCTTACTGAAACAATGCACCCACATGTTATAAAAACTAACATTTTGTCATTTTGATATTCCCTAAACATTTTTTCAGAATGTTTTTCACAAGCAGGATCATAGTCAGATGTTCATTTCAGTTTGACAGTAATGGATAATCATAATTTCCTGCAGAATAGCCATCCTCACTTCCAGCTGTTTGTTGTCTCTTCATAATTAAATATGCAGGACTACCTCAGTGCATGCCGGCAAGTGTGACTAAAGGCCGTAGGGTGCTTCTTCTACTTTGTCTCTGAGCTGAAAATTGCCTTGGGTGCACCCTCAAATTTACCACAGATTGAGCAGGGAAATGAGATCAGGAGGGACCACAAGAAAGTAATGTTACAGAATATTGCTGTAATATTGCTTAAATCACGAAGCCCTTACTAAAAGTAGGGGCAGTAAGAACAGCAGGAAACTCTACAAATAGACCTGAATCCTGGTATGGGGAGATTTGCTATTTATGTGCTTGCAATATAGAACATAGCTGCCTTTTCCCTTTTGAGTATCCTCTGGGAGTGCTACATTTCCCATACTAATGAAAATCAAGTGTTAAGTTAAATGACGTAATAAATTCCAGACATTGGTTTTTATGTTAGGATTCATCTTTATGCAAAGCATAATGTATCATCCTAAATGTCACTCATTCAGTAATACTGTTATAATGCTGTTCCTTGGTAATGGCCAGGAAGAAGTTGTCCAGGGCATCCATCAACACTGTCACTATGTCATTTTTTTGTCTACTATGAAACCTGACTGTGAGAGATCTTGAATATTAGTTAAGAGAAAAACTGGGAGGCAGTTGCTACCAGAGCTGGTTCAGTAGTGTGTGCTCCGTTCCTCTGCTCCTCTGTGTGCTCAGACACAATTCACCTCTAGCAATCAAGTAAAGGCAAATGGGGAGCTTCAGGGGCAGAATATTGGTGGTGGGGGGGGTTGTTTTTTTGTTTTGTTTTGTTTTGTTTTTTTGTTTTTGTTTTTTTTTGTAACTGGCACCTCTGAGCAAAGCTGATAGAGCAATGGGTGCATCGCCACTAGCTCCCAGAGCTGCCCGATGAAATAATGCATAAAGGGTTCACAAATGATGTTTGCAATGAGGGGGACCCGTGAGCTTTCAAGAGGAGTAATACCCCTTTCCCTGCTGCACCCCAGCTCAGCCTGGGCAGGGAGTGAGCAGACGCTGAGGGAAGAGTGCCATCTACTGAACCACAGCCTCTCACTGCCCACCCCAACACAGCTTGCTCAGCCTTGGAGTCCCATTTGCTCCTGCCTGCAGCCCCAGGCACCAGTGCCAGACACGGGAGATGGCATTTCCACTCTCCTGCTTGCCTGAAATACAATGCAAGGAGCAGAAGTCTGTAGAAATTCCACTAAAGTACAGAAACAGAAATCAAATCCCCCTCTAATTTCTATTTTATAAAATAATTTCTTATTTATATAGCAAGAAAAAATAACAGGTAAACATACCTGTAGTGGTTGGATTATTCTGGGGGTGATTAACTGAAAGATGTAAACATCCACATCTCTCAGCAGCACTGCAAAAAAAATCATCCCAAGAAATTGATCTATCCTCCTGTAAGACTAGAAAGCATTACATCTGCTGAGTAACATCCCTATTCATCAGAACAGTAACCTGCTGCTACATTATCTGGGCCGCAAGGGTGCTACAGTATTTTTTTCATTTCATTATAATAAATTAGCTGCTTGGTTATTAACATGCTTCATGTTTAAGGGAGATAGTCACCAGCTCCTAAGGAATCGGAGCCAGTTCGTTACGTAAACTGTCCCAGAGTTCATTTAATTACTGTAGTGCCAAAGTGTTTAAATGAAACTTCCTCCTTCAGATATGCCCCATCAACACAGCAGAATCAATAAGGCTTATTTGAAGCAATTTACCCGCTGTCGTCAATATCCCAGGCAGCACTTGCACTATTAGTTTATCATATGTCCCTGAAGTATTTTCCTGTCAAACTTTCTTGTTCCATGCTCATACAGATGAATGAACTCTGTCAAGACAATTTCAAACTGTTTTACCTTTGTGGGAATTTCAGAGCTGGGGGTGGGATGTGGGGGCAATTATCTAGGTCCGTGAGGGCCATGGAACAAGGACAACATCCTTTCTGATTGTCATGGATGTACTTTAGTTGCTACATCAGCCTTCACCCAGATCACCCTAAATAAGAGAAAATGGTAATTTACCGTATCGTGCCTACATGGTCCTTTGCTCATCCAAGGCAGTAGCCTCCTCAGAGCCTTTGTGCCACGTGAATGAAATACAAAAAAAAAGTATATTCCCTGTTGCCTCACTGCCTTAAATAGCAGTGAGGAATTTGGGAAATGCAGTTGTAAGTAATCTGGATATCAATTTGTGTCTGTTCAGTTACTTCAGCACCTTTCTTTATTCAGTAATTACAAAATATGCAGGATATCAGACAGCTGAAATCATCTTTATCAGTGGTTTTAATCTGAAAGAAAGAGGTATCAGGTAATAAGAGAGACAAACTGGAGTTTCTTAGCAGTGTGCTCAACTCACAGAGCTCAGAGTGAAGGAGACATCTGTTCCCAAGTGACTATTTAAAAATTAACCTTTAAAGAGGGCATTTGCTAGATCGAAAAGAAATGAGAATTCATTACGTATAAAGATGTAGCCCAGACTTGTTCCTATTCTCCTGGCAAGGCATCACTCCCTTAAAGAGGCTTCCTTTGACTTTCAGATGATTAGCTAGCATTCAGTAATACCAATGCATTCAGACTTACATTTACTAACAAGAGTTGTCTCCTGTCTCCAATCCAGGCATCACTGGCTGTCGTACAAGCTTAATGCAATCCTAGCTGAGTGAAAAGCTCATCTGAATTTCAACAGCCTATGGCCACATCAAGGAACAAGCAATTTCAGGTTTTCAGGAATTTCTGGACAAGAAGCATGATACAGCTGTATAATTATAATACAGCAATATGTAAAATATGTAGCTTACTGAGCATTTTAAATGATGCTTGCAACTCAAATTGATGCACTCATTTCATGTACAGTTTGATTGCCAAGACTTGCAACAATAAGATGGAGTGGAGCAGACAAGAAAATAGCTGTTCCTTTCTATAATAAGAAAACCAGGATAGAAGAATTGTTTCAGCACCACAGAGCCACTGCCAAGAAGGTCTCTCCCCATTGCAATAATATATGCATCACAATTACAGGGAGACTTTTTGTTTGCTTGTTTCAGCTGTAGAATGCAATGCAACACTTTTGCCCACACTGTTGTATTCATGTCCTCATGAGGAGAAAGGCCTTTCTGAAAGATCCTCCAAATTCAGCTGGAAGAAAATCCTGCCTTCATATCTCAAGTAAACATCTGCATCATGCGGTTAAGAGGTTACAGTAATCTGATTTGTGTTCCTGTTAAATTTCAAATGAGAAAGTCTACAGTCTTATTTTGGGCTGCTTTTCATGCCTTTCATTTCTATTTTGCTGTGAAAGTGTAGTTTTGCTTCTTGGACTCCTTCACAAACCTAAGCATGCTCAGGGTTGAATATTAATTTTGATCAGAATGCACTCAGTCTTGCCAAGATATCAGTGCAAAAACATCCTTGTTCTTGGGGCAACAGGCTAGAAAATGGGAACCTCAGAGTGAGATTTGCCTCACTCCCACTCCTTTGCACTGAACTGGCTCTTCTTGAACTAGGAAACTAGTTTACTAGTCAGTAAATGAATTTCAAGGATATTGTGTTCCTAGCAATTTTATATGGTGGAGAGCAGCACACTTAGGTTATGCGATTCTCCTTGGTCTGCAACAGTAAGACATTTTCTAGGCAAAAATCTGGATCCCACAAAGTTGATGCAGTGGTAAGAAGAAGACCCTTCCAGTTCCTATGTTGGATCTCTGAATTCCCACCTGATAGCTATGGGCAAGACAGACAAAGAAATCTAATCACTTTGTTATATATAAATTGTTCTGATGACAATAAATAAATAAATACATACATACATACATAAAAGCAAATGAAAAGGAAGCAAATAGAAAGTCCACCCTGCAGGATGCAAAATGCCCTTCCCTCCATGCAGTTCCCTGGGAAGTTAGGATGCTCAGCAGCTCATGTTTTGGGGTTTTCCTACAGCTTATGTGTTCATTTGAAAAAAAAAAAAAGAAAGAAAGAAAAAAATATTTGCGTGCTCATGGTATCAGCTAAGAACCTTTCCTGAGTATGAGATTCACTTTGATAAAAACAATCACAAAGCACCCGCTGTTTGACAGTCCCTATACACAGTGGGGTGGATTGAGAACAGAGTGCCAGCTTTCATTTCAAATGTGACTGATTTTCATTTCTCATATCATATTTTTCTGGCTATTTATATAGGATCATTTTTATATTTCGTGTGCTAGTGCTCTGATTTTTAATTTCTTTAATTCTCATTAGGGTGCATGTGTGTTGATATAGTCACATCATGATGTCAAGCATTTGCAAATAAATAAGTATTTATGGACTTCAAAAAAATTAAATTATGCAAATGTAGTTCCATAAATTGTGAAAAGATATATTACTCTCCACACTGCATTGTGTGCATCTTCTTTAAAAAAAATCTTTTCAGCTGATATTATGAGCTTGATAGCGCATAACACTTCCACTGGAACCATCACAGTTTAATTACGTGATACCATATGTATTCCAAGTATTTCTAAAATGGACAGAATTTGCAATGAAAATCCTTATCAAAACAGCTATGTGACCTGTGCAATAGCCAGTTTTCAGAGCTATATAGTAATCCTATCCAGAAAGCATCAAAATGTGAGAGAGAGAGAGGGAGAGAGGGAGAGAGGAACCATTTGTGCACATTGCACTGAAAAAAAGGACACAACACATGCATGGCCAAACACCATCTGCCCACAGACCTCGTTACTGGACCTGGTTGCCTGCGAGTTGCATTGCATCAAGTCATCTAAGAAGATCATTCAGCTTTCACAGGGCAAGAGGAATTTTAACCAGCAGGAATGTGGATTTTAAAAATAGGTGCTTTTTAGGAAGAAACAAGTTCTGTTTATAAAGCTTATCTTCAGAAAAGGTATGTAATGGTGATGCCAATTTATATCTAGGCTGAATTTAGGAATCATTCTGAGTGGAGAATACTTTTTTTAGTCAGAGAAACCAGTACAACCATGACTACAAAAGGTATTTTTTGGCTAGAAATCTATGCACACTGCCCATGCCCTTCAAAGGACATAGCTGCCAGCGTTTTTTAAACCAAGTCGTGTGACTGACTTCAACCTTAAAGTAGGTCTGCTTTTCACAAGAGATCTGAACACTCAGTTTTACCAACTTCAGCACAGAAGCTGAGAATAGGCAAATTTACCTAGTACTCTGGAAAATGCCCATTATACATACCTTCTAAAAATTAATTCAGTTAAAAAAATCTTAGCTAATCAAAGTCAAGCTCATGAAAGGAATTTGACTCACACCTTCCTCTGCATTGTGCTGGCACAAAACGGAGCTGGTGGAGGCAATGTCGTCCCTCTCCTAGTGCAGTGCACTCATCTGGCAGCTGCAATGGATCCCGGCCACTCCGAATTCTGGCAAGGGATCAGGCAGCATGTGCCAGGCCTCAGCCCTCACTTCTTTTTACAAGCCAGAAAGTAACAGTGAAAGTACTGCAGCAAGAGGCAGTTATGATTTTCTACAAGGCACGGATCCTGCTGCCTGTCTCTCTTCTGTCAGTATACAGCAGGCATTTGCCCTGGCAGAAGTTGAACATTTCATATAGTCACCCCATTTTGATGCAGCTTCTAAAAGGCATACATTAGACCTGTGTCAATACTAGATTTTAATAAAAGGACCTTTATAATCAGATAATCATGGTGCTCAATTATACAACCGTATATAAAATACCTAGTGCTCCAAGAAGTAACACTTTTTGGCATTAAATTAGGGTTGATAAATTTCTGAAATTTCTCACTCTATGTCAAAATAGTAATGCTGTATTTATTGCAAAATTGATACTTCGAAGAAATCTTTCAATCAACTATGGAGTGAGTGAATTGGCAAAATTCTTTTATGTGTTATGTAGTTGGCTGGTTTTAACCACAGTGAAATTTTACGGTAGTGCTTCTTTCCCACCCCTCTGTTATTTGATCATTCATGTTATTATATCCGTCAGTCTTCAATTGGAAGATGCACAGAGAATTAAAAAGTTGGTGTTCTCCTGATAATCCTGAACCTTGACATCTGCAGTAGTGGCAAGCCTGAAGAACCAGGCAGGACGTCTAAGAAAGAAATCGTTACAGTCACGACTGATGAAAGATGAGTTATGTGTTAAATCTCTCCATGGCAGGTTACTGATCCTCAATGGTTTGTTACCCCCACTGCACCAAAGGCTGTTTTCCATGCACCAGCCCACAGAAGAAAATATGTCCCCATGGCTCAGGCATTCATCTAAGGTCAGCTATATATGGAGGAGGGTTTAGCTGGAGATGCAGGACTGTGCAAGGAAAGTGTCTGGAGAAGAAGCACATTTTTCCCTTGCCAACTGTGTTCAGGAGCAATGGCTGGCAAAGGGGTAAAGCAGAAAGTTTAAGCTTATGGTGTAAGGTCTACCAGGATTTGTTTGCTGTCATATGCCATATTTGCAGTATAATTCATAGTGGTGTCAGGGCCTGATTCCTGGGAATACCTTGAAGGACAAACTGTTTGGATGGACTTTTATAATCATAAATCATAAAAGTTACAAAAATAGGTGCAGGCTTTTTTTTTTTT
>VXAL01018932.1:118077-150911 GCA_013399475.1 Chauna torquata
TTTCCTGGACTATTGCACCTCCTGAAATGTAGCTGTTTGATCAGCTGTACACTTCTGGAAATAACATGTGAAAGCATTTTACATTTTCACACACCAGTGATTGTAGGAGAAAATGTTGAAGTTTTTCCCCCAAAACAATATGCAGGATGGGATTCATCTCACCTAGTTTTAGCCATCTCAGATTTAGGAGTGTATTTTAAGTAAGATATAAATTCACCCTACAACCAATAGAAAGACCAAAGAACCTCCAGTCAGAGATTTTCCTATCCTAAAATAGTTGGAGAAGATGATCAGTACAGAGCGAGGTGATATTCCTTATTAGGAGCAGAAGTGGGAGGTAGGAGGATTTATATTCTGTTTCGATGTTTTCGTAAGGTACAAATCTTAACCATAAGAACTAGTAAGTGAGGCCAGCTGGAAATGTTGCCACTTAATATTTTAATATGGATTTCCCCAAGAGGAAATATTTCACCACTGCTTAAGAATTAGGAAAAAAAAAAAAAAACATTAGGAGGAAAAAAGAGGATTTTGAGATACATTCCAATAATACAATTGTTAAGTACTGGGATAAAAAGCTTCACTGCAGACACATAGAGGAGCACAGAGGCACAAAGGTAGGTGGGGGAGCCCAAATAACACCCTGTCTCAGCTCCTTACAGGTCCATCCCAGCCATGAGCCTGTCAAAGTCCCATCTCGACACCCACAAAGGAACACAGGCTCAAGGCAGGTGGGGAAACTCCAATAACCCAGTTAGAGAAACAGCCCTTGTGCGGCTCCTCGCAGGAGAACCTCAGCGCCATGGGCTGGGGGACATCCAGCACCATGAGGCACTGGGAGCCACTCTCCAGGTCACCTTTTCACTGAGAGGGCTCACTGCCTAGGGCAATGGGACACTATGGGATGCAGGGCAAGAGTAGAAAGATGTCAGAAACTGGGGAGACTGGGATCCAGGGGCAGCTACTGGGCAAACTGGGTGTATGAGCCCAGCTGTTCGAGGGATCCTCATTGTATAAATATATACGTATATTTCCACCAGCAGACCTCCATCCTGCTCAGCCAGAGAAGAGCATAAGATGAGGCCATTGATGCTGTCAGCATTTGTGTGAGTGCTCTCTGTGTCTGTGTTGGTCTTTGCAGCCCTTCATATGTACATGTACATATGTGGTGCAGACATGTTTGTGCATGTGCCTAAGGAATATGTGCTCAGCCTCTCTGCTGGCTGAATCTGGGGGTATGGAGCTGCAGCAGCCTTGCCTCCGTTGATCTACTGGATTTGGCAGCCTCTAACACCAACATTTTGACTTTCTCTTTCAAAATTCATTTCCATTTTTAGGGATAACGAAAAGGAAGTAAATGAAATAGAACTAATATTTTCATTTTTATTAAAATGATATTTCAACTGACTCAAACAAACTGTAACTGCTTTTCAAAGACTATCTTCACATTGTTGTAATTTTTTTTCCTGTTTTGAAGCAGAAACCAAAATGAAAACACAGGCACAGTATTCCCTATTACACAAAAGATGTACCTCTATTTATTGCCTTTAGAAAAAAACTTCCTGATAAAGTGACAGTTTCTAAAAGTATTTGCATCAAGAGTAGAAAGTGTTTGAATACCTTTCTGAAACTACAAGTTTGGGGACTAATTCAGAAACCGCACAGGGGGAAATTTTATGGCCTCAGTAATGCAGTAGGACAGGTTAAATGATCATGATGTTCCCTTCTGGCCTTAAAATTTATTAACTTCCTCCCATTTTTCCTGTTGATAAGTTCAGTGATACTTTCCAACTACACAGCTCTCTGTGGATATTATATGGTAGCTGTATATAATTACTTCCATCTTAGAGCAGGAAAAACTGAGATTCAGAAGAGTTAAGTGACACAATCATCATGCAAGAATGCACTAGGACCCACATTAGACCCTAGATTTATTGACTAGCCACCCCATGTGTAGTCCATCAGCCTCCCAATCTCTGACAAGTTAGTTAAGTCCAGTGTTCCTTTTTCTCCCCTTCCATAAAATAAGGGCAATAACACCTTCTTATTTCTATTTACCTATAAAATGCTGTCAAAGGTGATTTCAGCTTATGTGAAATTTCTTCGACTATTTCTAAGCAAGCTACCTTGGGCAATATTACCTGTGTAGCTACACTAACACAGAGCTCATGGCCAAATAATCACCTTAGCATTTGAAAAAACACATTTTGCATCCTCCGCTGCCATAGCTGGTACTGTGGCATGAAACCTGTACCAAGTACCTGTACCACAGTGGCTATTTTAAAGCTAGGAGGGGCATTCTGAGTGGATTCAAGCTAGGACTACACATGGTTAGAGTGTACAGGTACCCCAAGTGCGGTTGTGAAGATCTATTGCAGCTTTTTTCTTTATTATTTCATGTGCACCTGACATCTGTGCTCAGAAACTCATGGATTTTCAGGAGGTGCTATCATCACTTGCATTTGCACCAATCTTATCTCTGATTGTCATTCTGGGTAAAAGTGTTTACATTTTAAATGATGCATACTCATACAACATTTAATACACATAACAAATAATTATGACAAACACTCTTCCTAATAAATAGTAGAGAGCAAAAACTCCTTAGAATTTGCAATGTGAGATATAAACTAAATTGGATTTTAATACTTAATTAAGTTGTTAAAAATTGAAGAACACTTTTATAGCACATTTTAAAAATATATTTCATGTGTAAACTCTCAAAAGCAACTTTAAAAAAAAAACGTGGAATGGAAACACCCTGCAGTGGCTCAGATTTTTTCCTCTCCAGCTGAATTCAAGGGCTGATTACAATGAGCTGTTTTCCACATCAGCTCTGCCCTTTTCTCCACTTTACTCAGTATCTGTAGAAGTTTTCAGAAGAGATGATAAGATAATTTACACATAATTGATGTCACTATGCTGGTGACAAGGAGTACCATGTGCAGTTCTTTCAATCAGCTCTGCCAGCAGCAGCCTGTAAGCAATGCTTGGGTAAAGATGCAGAAATCAAAAGAACTGAGAAAATATACTAAAGAGCTTGCCTCCTTCATAGCAATACCAAATACGAAGGGCATCCACCTCCAGAAAATACATCCATCACACACAGCCTTGGACTGTGTGACAAGAAGCACAGCTGTAAAAATGTCTTTCCATCCTCCAGGTAGGAGATTGCCCATCACTGCTTTGTACATAAACCTGGGGTGCTCTTCAGTCTGCCTCAGTCCTACCAGGCATCTTAAATCTTGCTAAGTGCCAGACAGCAAACCTACCTACCAGCCTTCCTAACCCCACATAGTCCTCCACACTCGTCAGGTCCATATCTACTTCATATTACTTATGCATGCTCAGAAGTACCCTTTAAGGGAAAATGAGTGTCTGTTACTTAAATGGGACTCTTATGTAGGTAAACAAGCACTTGGCTTCTGCCCAATTTTCTCAGCGAACCCAAGTGGTTAGAGGTGATCAGAGATGTGGCTAGCTTTACGTCACATCCTGGTGACCACTTCCTGCCTAATAATCTAAACATAACATCATTTACCGTATCACTCCTCAGGTGTTTCTTCTCAGAGGTCATAATTGCTAGTTAACTTCCTTCCTAACACAGAAATCATTCTCTATCTCTAGCTATTTTTTCTGGGGTTTTGGGAGGGATTTTTTTTTTTTTTTTTTTTTTTGACGTGCTTCAGATGATTTTCTCTGCTAATGTTATCCTGAGATCTTTTTCAGTATAGACTTACACATTTTCTACAAACAGATAAAGGAACACATTGTAATATCGATAATCACAGCAAATACAAAACCAAGTAACTTATCTCTTGCTTTTAGTTTTGTCCTCTTAGTTTGATTTCTCTTTTNGTATTATTTTTCTTTTTAGTCCATGATCACAAGTTTCTATTGGAGTGTACTGACCTGTAAGGGGGATATGCTTTGGAGTTCTCAGATACAAAACTCATGTCAGAAGAGGCAAGGAACTGTCTTCTTTCAACCAGAAGAGATAAATTGCAAAATACACGTGCTTAACTTCAGTTTCTCTGGGAAAATGACTTTCACATACATCCTACTACAATAATCCTGTTATTGGTCTTATAGAAGAAGAAAGAATGAGATTTACTGTTATTTCCATTTTTTAGTATTTATGCTATCCTTAAATATTATGGAGGTGTGACACTTGGATGTATGAGAGGAGAAGGACAAAAATCCAAAGCTTTTAAAAATATTGCAGATTTTTCCCCTTCAATGAAGCAAGCTTGGGCTTTGCAAATTAACAATTCTCTGAAGGATTTCACAAAGAGAGAAAATAAATTTGGAAGAATTTTGCATTTAAGACAGAATTTTGTTACCTGTACCAACATATGAAATGATGGCAAATTAGACTGAAGATCTGCATACAAGTTATTCTGAGGAAGAAAGGATGGCACAAAAGATTTTGGCAAGCCCTAATTTCTTGGGAAGATCTGATAGTAAACCCATCAGACAGAATTAGCATATGTATCTTAGCATACGAAATTTGGTTGCCTCTTGTGGCCAGGATTCTTGCCAGTTGTCTCCTCCTTTAGCCACAGGAAAAGAAAAATCTTCAGTATTAACATATTTGTTGAATGAGGCACATAATTCTCTCTTTCACTATACTTTTTTTCTCATAAAACACATAAGCTATTCTCAGAGTTCCCAGCTGAATGCAGCTCTGAGCTTGTGGAAAGGATTACAGAATTTTATTTGAATAAGAGCTAGTAGTTGCCTTTTGTGTCTGGTATGATTACTGGAATTGCAATGTGTTCCTTTTTATGTGTGGAGTAGATTTATGCAAACGTATATGGTAAAGGAGTTCTCTGCTGTTGGCAGAGAAGGGTATCAGCTGGAGCATCTCCTAAGGCAGCTCAGTTGAAGTACACCTGTTATTCCATGCTATACTCTTCCTCCATTGCCATAAAACACAAGGCCTACATTTTTGCTTGTGCATAAACTAATGATAGATAACTCAGATTCCAAATTGCTGTTGGAGAAGCCAAGCCCGAGGCACTAACCCATTTTAATGCAAGCGTGCCAAAATGAGATTATATCCTTGAGCCAAAATGGGATAAAAAGACCCTTAAAACACTAATAATTCTGACTTAATCAATGATTATTGCTCTTCTCAAATGGAGTTTAAAAATTGTGCAGTGGCTTTGATTTGCCTTTTTTGTTAAACAAGTATTGTTTTTGCCAGTATGGAAAATCTGCCACGTTGTCCTAACACTTCAAGTGTTTAAGTAGAGTTCAAAAAATTGGAAAAAGTAGCTTTAACATGGGGATGGGAAGTAATTCTTGCATTGCTGTAATATCTTGGGTAGCTGAAGGCAATTCAAATTTTTTGTGTGTCACCATAATAGTTTCAACTGAACTAATCATCCGGCTCCTAACCTTTTTTCAAGGTTATATAAAACCCCTGAGTGTGACACCAGCCCAGTAGAAATCAAGTATAGATGGTACTGAGAGCTGAGATTCATAGAAGAATAATTTCTTTGAGAAATTATGGTTTAGTTGGGTGGATTTAACTCAACAGGGCTTTCCGCAAGGAGATATTTCTATAGAAACCGCTCTCTTTCTCTTGCCATGCCTTTTAATTAAGTCTGAAGCCTTGCATGGCTGTAATCAATGTACACAAAATAAGTAACAGGCAGCTACAAACACAACTGAGGGAAAGAAAGGGTGTCATGGATTTCTAAACAAAGATGTGACAGATTTACTGGAGGGAAAAGAAAATAGAAAGAGCAGAAAGAAGGACTACAACCCAACAGGATTCTCTGATTTTACATTCTTCTTTTTGTCTACTTTCACTCCACTAGAACATGGGATGGATGCCAGAGATGCATCAAACTGTCCAAGTATAATTTAAGTAGTCACGGAACAGATGTTCACAACAGTTTCTGGTCAGTGCAGGGATTTTATTACCTGCCCACAAGCTCCTACCCACTGTGAAAACTATTTCTTGCAGATGCACTATATCAGATTATACCAAATTACACGTATTCTATAAGGTTGAATGACCCTAATCAACCAGCAACGTAATACAATACCTCCCTTCCTCCTCCCGCCTTTCTCCAAGACTGAATAAAATTTACTTACGCTGGCCAATTTTATAACGCGGGCTACAAAAGCTCAAATACTTCAGGAATTTGACTTTGAATGTTAGTGACTTCCTACAGCGTGAACAGGTGGGAGAATGCTGGAAACTGAAGGTGAGCAACAGTTCTCCTTCCCTTCTCTCTTGTATGTGCAGCAAAGGTCACTACTCTAATCCACCTCTCATATTTTCAAAGTAAAAAGACAGTGTGCAAACTCCAGAAACCTGCCCAAACTTTTTTCCTTTTGTATTTTTTTCTACAAGAAGTAAGAAAATGGTAATTTTCTCTAAGTTGATCATCAAAGTATATTGGTTCTTTTCATTTGAGAAGAAAAGGTAGCTGAACATATTGATGGTATCTGAACATTAGGGTGTATATATAAAACCCAATATATGGACATGAGTGGAATTGGTAACAGAAAGAAGATATTAACGAAACATAGAAAAGGGTGCCTGGAAAAATGCCAGTCAATGAATCAAATATATCACTTCAACAACATAAAACATTTACTATGCATTAGGGATAAGCTTACGCAGCAACAGTTTTAGCTTATGTATACACACTTTGTCTAGGTTTACATAGGTCAACACCACTGGAATAGCCATTAGCTGAGTGGACTTTCACATCTGAAGTTTTTACCAACTCAAGAATATGATATCACAGGATCATTGCCAGCAGGATCCAAGAAAGGCGATTTTAACCTAGCTGAAGTTTGTCTAACCGTGATGCTGTAAGGTTATAGCCTCAGTCTCCATTGCAGATGGCAGAATTCAAGTCCCCACCATCATAATAAACTTGGCATGTTTGGCAGTGTATTTGACTGACTTATTTTCAACAGTTTCTTGAAGAAGGAAAGTGGTTCCGGACTGGGACAGTCAGAACTTCTGGAAGAAGACAAAAGATTGCGCATTTCCTTGGATAGCTTTTTTGCATATTCAGGAAGAAAAAGCTCAAGACACTGTGGGCTATAATGCATAAAAGAATCACAGCACAGAGAGACCTCAAAGGCAATGGAAAGGATTTCCCAAGACCAAAGGAAACTCAGCAGTTTTTTATAAGATAGAGTATTAACTGCAGTAAAGCTTAGAAGCAAGAACTCATTGGCAAGGACACAGTGGGCAGGGTAAGCGCTGTATTTGAAACTATTCTTTTTCTTTCTTTTTTTTTTGAATTCCAGTTTGTGGTTGCTATTTACTTTATTTTACGATGTTAAGTTCTGTTCAAATAAAACAAAAATTGCAATGATACAAAAAATGTCCTGGTCTCTTTGGAAAGCTGACTTGAAGACAATCTGAGTATATTGACCTCACAGCTGTGGCCAGCTTGAAGTACCATCTTGGCTATCCAAGAATAACCAAACAAATTAAGACTAATGGCCTATCTAGTCAAACAACAGTTCTCTGTAGAGTGGCCAAGAATGCATATTACAGTAGAGGTAAAAGTATTTCTTCCTCTCCTTCATTTCTCTTTAGTATTCCATAGTATTTTCCAACAATGAAAAAATGCATATAGAAAACTTTGCAGTCTTTATATAGCCTTAACTGTAGTAAAGAGAAAGATTGTATGCTTGTTCCTTAAATACTTATCAAATTGCAGATATGAGTGGAAGATCTCTTTCCAGTTCCGGCATTTTGAAAGGAAGGACAATGTAATGTTGCTTCATGTCCGTGTCATATATATGTTCATTCATGTCTAAGGGGTAACTTAAAATAGTCCTGAAACAGCAATTCTAGTTGCTTCTCCAAGCACCATTGTACCACACCAGACCTCTGTGAAGAAACAAAATAAACATGGCAAATAAAGCTTTCTCTATTCTTCCATGTTTGTGAAAGCAACAGGGAGAAACTGTTCTTTCTTTAAACTAAAATTCCTGAAGGGACTTGCAAAGACAAAATAGGGAAAACACTAAGTAGGCAACTTTTTTATACTGCGCAGATGTACTGGCTAGGTAGCTAAGAATAAAAAAATAGAGACAAAATGCTAAGCAGGATCCTTCTTTGCCTGCTTAAAATGCACTAACACTCAGAGGTTGTGTAAATGGTTCCACACTGTCTGGCAGCTATGAGGAGAAAAACAAAACATCATTTGCAGGTACTGTGTTTCTCACATTTTGAATAATGTAGCACAGTGTACTAATTGTCATAACAGGCAGCACAATATACACAGAATTTAAAGTGCAGTGTGTTCTCTCATTCATATTTATGCTACACTGTTCAGGAACACACTTACATTGTTTACAATTACTATTCCGTGTATTGCATGGCTGTGTAGATTTCATGTGATATATGAGAGAGAGAGATTAGATTAGATAGAAATGACAGAGTTTCCACCATGCAGCCTTGCATGACTGGAAGTGTACTGTGGATGATAATCACAGGAACACTTTCTTCCTCCATGCTGATACACCGAGCCTATTGCCACTTCCTAGCATGTTCCAGCACTCTCATAGACTGCAGCCTATCCTGTAGATGTTTCCACTGGATCCCTATACACCTGCACACATATCAGCAGAAGCCAGCTCCCTCAGCACTTGACCAAAACCCAGGTCTAATAAGAATCAGCAGATCAATTTAGGATGGGCTGTTCACTCTCTGAGACAATCCTGCATCCATCACCTGCTACAGTGATGCTGACTGTAGCCCCTGTATATCCACACCTCTGTTCCATTCCGACTGGGGAAGGTGTGTTTCTCCAATTACTTGGCATGGTTACAGTGGTCACTGGAAGCACTGGTGTCTATGCAAATGAGCCAACGAGGAAGCAACCACAGTCTTCACAGTGGATCACGCAGGGTCTCATGCATGCAGCTCCCGGGGCTGCTGTTTTCAAAGTCAGCCAGAATGGTAGAATTACCCCCTGTTTCTTTGCAAATATAAACTTGTTCTTACACAGTTCCACTGATAGGAATTGAGGGATGGCAAGTAAAGGGCATTGCTCCTGATCCAGAAATGATGATGAGCAGGACCTTTCCAGGACTTGGTCCCATCATAGTCTCAGATGGTAGCAAATTATTCCTTACAACCTCTTTAAGCAGCTCTCCCATTTTTGTAAATTGCAGTCTCTATCAGAGGTAGTTAATTTGGAGAGAAACTCTTCAGGATTTCTGTCTTTTCCTGGTTGACTTCCAGTAGATGTCCTTTTCCCTAAGGAAAGCATCATTAAAACTTGCACAGCCAGGCAAGTTAGCATGTGTCAGCTAGTCTGGGATAGCTTTCCATACATATCTTCTCAGCCCACACCAAGGCAATTAGTTATTTTAACCTTCTTTCTCTGAAAGTTTATATTATGGAAATGTCTTGCTCTATCAGTTGGAGAAATGCAATGCATTCGGTAGCATCTTACCCAGCAGACTCTTCCACCTTCTGTCATCACAGTTTTTCTCTCATCTTTCTCTCCTCCACCACATCCAAACTTCAAGCCTACTCACGTTCTTTCCTCACCCTCTACCCATCCTACGCAGCTATGCCCCCTCCTTCAGTTCAGTAGGGTTTTTCCTTCATTAAGTGTACATGCTACCAGGCAGAGTGAGCCACAGAGTGAAGCTGGCATCTTACAAGGTCCCGCCTCTGCCTTCTGTACATCTTCATTATATGGAGAAATAAATTGGCTTGTTAGTTACATTATTACATTTTAAGTTGACAAGTAAATCTTATTATAAAAGTGTAATGATACAATAAGATATTTTTTTCATACATTTAGCCCTCTCTGTCTGACACTTAATTATATCTTCTGCTGCATGGTGATCTGAAACATTAATTTCACAAATCAACTAAAATCCCCCATAACAGACTGATGTCCTGGCCTGCTCTTAAGGTTCTAGTTTACCATATACTGAAATTACTTTAAACATGTGTCCAGTGAACCTCCGCAGAGCAAAAGGGCTTTTGTTGGGGGGGGAGGGGGGGGTAAGGGAAAGACTTTTATGGGAATATTTTAAGAACTCCAGAGAGAATCAGATCTGAACTTTTGTGTAGCTTGAGAAAAGAAGTTTTGCAAAGACACAAATGGCATCTTCCCTACCATGAGCAAAACAATACTCATATATCTGCTCCACCACAGAACAATGACCTCATAACAAAAGAGTGCTGTGCTATGGCACAGGGTGATTGAGGCTGCTTCCCTGCTTTTTACAGAGTTTTGCCCTGGGGACCTTGCACACACACACACGCTACATGCACATGCACACAAACAGGCTAGCCAGGGAAGTTGTGGTGAGAAATAGCCACTCCACACCACAGAGCTCCAAAGGCCCTCAGGATCTGGAATATGACATCCAGATTTTTCCAATCAAGTAAGCAGCATTCAACCTGAGCTCAGGGTCTCTATGACTCCCATCACCCCAATGTGGATAGCACCAGAGCCCTTCTTGTATCTTGAAAGGAAAAGTCATAGGTTATACTATACCTTGCTATCCAACCATACGGTCCTTGTCTCATTGCAGGAACAGATGTGGTAGCCAGAGAATGCACAGAGAGCCAGGGGAGACATCCGGCAGGTAAACCAGCCCTGGGGTCCACTTGGGCAGTGGCACACCTACACAGTGCTCCACCAAGAGCTCTAGCAGATCAAGCCCAGCACATCCTGAAGGTATTCCAGCATACACATCTTGATATTTTTATTGGAGCTTAGGGGTCAATCAGCAGACAGCAATGCCGAGGCCCTACACCTTCCCAATAGCAGCATATAAAACATGCAAAGCCCTGTTGCATAGCTCTTCTCCCACTTGTGCCCTGCACAGCTGAACCATTCCAGTCTGCAGCCTGAAAGAGCCCAGTAGTGCTTGCAGGTATAGGAGGGCTACAGAACCAAGCCTGCATGAAATCAGAGCTTGAAGAGGGAGAGAAGTGAATTTGATCTGCAAGTCTTAATTTAAGGTACAATTTTTAAAAAAGCCTCTGAAATTGATCAAAAAGACTTGTAGTTCCCAAACTACCTGTCAATTGTGTTGATAACACTGAGATGATCTCCAAGCAAATAATCTTTTTCCTACATTGAATATAAGTCTGACCCTGCTAACGCACACCTTTGTGAAGGAGCCTACAGACAATATAACAGGGACGCTTTTATTTCCATAATGTGAGCAAAACAAGGGACACAACTGCATCTCATAAACATGAAAGACATCCACGCTTATTAACTAATATAGCCAAGAAATTATCCCACCTCATATAATGGAAAGTGGAAGAAGAAAGGCTGAGCCTTTCCTGTGGTGGTAAATAAGTTCCAGTACAGTTATTGCACAAAATGTGTAAGAAAGCTTAAGGGACTTTGGCATCCAGCTCTTGATGATCTTCAGCTGGAAGTGGAGGAATAACTCTCCTGCACTCCCTCAAATATCCTTCTGAAAACCATACTTACTTCACCACCTCAGTAAAATTTTGTCCTCTGCTTGCATATCACATATCCCATCTAACTTGGGACTTGCCACTTTAAACAGAGGACTTACTACCAGTAAACATATCTTTTCTAGCCTGATTCCAGCATGACTCTATTCATCAGTAATAAACTCTGAGCATAAATCTTTTTTACTGCTGTGCTTCTCCATGTGTCAGAAATTCATGTACAGATTTGGTGTAAGCAAGTGCAACTTCCTCTAGAAATTTAGGAGGCAAACTCTGCAATGACAGAACATTGTAACTTATATGCTAGTATAAAAACATTCAAGTGACAAAATATGCCTATTTACTATTCAGGGAGAGTATCAAGACAGCAATTCATGCTACACTCTTCAGAAAGCTAAACCTTTATAGCTGGGACAAAACATTCAAAAAAATTCATATCTGACTAAGACATCAAAGGAAGTGACCAGGTTTTAATAGGAATTCAGTCCATAAGTTGTCTACTAGGAGCTCAACATTTTCTAGAAGTCGGACTCCATGTGTGATCAACATCACGGATCATTTAAAAATGAGGTCATGAACTGTTTTAAAGGTCTGGTCCTTAAGAACAGTATGATAGGAGGATGGAAACACTTTATATTATACCTCTATTTTTTTTCCTACTATCACATCTATCCTTACAAATTTAATTAATTTCCACTATTTCACCCCAATTTCTGACAAACATGATACGGAGAGAAAAGCGGTCCAAACTGTGTATTCATGACTTGGCCCGTAAGTGCATATTGCTTAACAATAAGCTTGGGTACAAGTTTACCTTACAGTCCTTACGCTACCTGCAGACCTGTAAGCCACAACTGTTTCCTTCAGTATGCAAAATGCCTGCAACACTACAAATGGCCTAGGTTCCCTTCAAGGGTCTAGCTTTGAGGCTCTCTGAAAATAAGCCACTCGCTGGCTCTGAACAGATGTAAATTAGTCCTATCATACAGGGATAAATAATTGCTTCTTAATACAATCTTCCTCTACTGACTGTCCAGTAGACAGTGATTCTTTCCTCTTTAATATTCGCTTAAGAAGTATCTTCAATTAAGAAGTAAAGGACTCCTTCTAGCTTGACATTTCAACTTGAGAAAAATAACTAGTTCAGTTCCTGGTAGGCAAACTATCAACTGAGGCAATTATTAAGCACCAATTTGTTAAAATGCAGTTCTGAAAGAAGTTCTCAGAAACACATCCATGAATAGAACTTAAACTCTACCAATAACAAATGGAAAGAATTTTGCACAGTAATCATGATTCTATTTTTTAGAGAATTATATAAAACAAGCTTGTTCTTGAATCCAACAGGTTTGAAAAATATACATAAAAAAAAAATTTGTTTAGTAACCAAGAAACATCATTCAAGTATAATGCAACAACTCAGAAATATACACAATTATCCTCAGTAATTGACAAAATCACTACCTTACTGTATGAGTTGCAGTATCTGTCCCTGGGAGAACAATAAATTGAACCTACCTGTGAATTGCACCCTAAACTTACGTGGAACTTCATTTGTCACATACGATATACCAGTATTTTTTCATGTCACTTATTGATCTCATCTTCTTGTGGAAAGCAAATTGTTTTGATGAAAGCCAATTGTATGACTTGGATAAAAAAGGCAGACTGGTCATGGTATTTCATTTAAATGGAAAACCATCCTACATGAATGCCAGGAATAGTATCCTTTGTGGTAACAGAGCATCTATCTTAATGCAGTGGCTGCAGATGGAAAATGCTCTCATCTCCGAGATTTACCTTAGGGATACTAAAATGTAAGTCACAGAGGAAAAGACTGAGTACAAAGCATGCTTCAGCCCTCCCTGCACAGAGAAACAGACTTTAAAGAAAACAGCTTTTTATTTGTATTGCCAATTATATTATTACAACACCTAGAATTTTCCCTTCCCCTTCAGCCTATCTTGCCCCATTAAGAACTCATTGTGTTAAATACGGGAGAAACTGAAGGACTGAAGCCCCCATGGATTACAGGCAATTGAAGCAAAATGCAAACAGTGAGAAAGAATGGAGTAAGAAGGTTGGAGAATATCCCCCAGATATTATCTCAGACTATGGACATTATAAACTTTGGTGTTTGTAGGGAAGAGATGTGAGGAAAAACAATGGATAAATTGTCTAACTTGAGGAATCTCTTCCATACAGACTTGATGACATGGAACAAAGAGCACTATCATCTACAGAAGTACTTAGGCAAGTACTAGACATTGATGCTGTTGTCAAGAATGACGGGCACCCACAAGAAAAAGTATGAAGGAGAAGCTATGAAGCCCCTTCAGGAAAAGAACATGTGATGTATCATGACTGGGCTTTAAGGATCAGTTTTCTGGATACTGAAATTACAAGCTTAGATTTTTTTAATAAAAGAGAACAAGCATACAACCACCCCTCTGATTTCTAGGTTTTGTAGGTAGGGAGAAAAGAAATGTAAATGTTTCCTAAGACACTGATGCAGTGGAATCTGTTCACGTTTGCAGACAGCGCAGAAGATTTGAACTCCACCACATGTATCATATAGTTCCTCAAAATCCCATTGGGTAACACTAGCATTAGTAAATAGTGTTCTGGGTGAAGCTAGCACAGATCCGTGTTATTCACATATGTCTGGTATGTAAAGCTGCCACATGTGATGTGAATCATCACATTCAATAAGAAGTCTAACAATGCCTGCTGCCCCTCCGCTTTAAAATTCTACTGAGTGGAAAAAATCAAATGTTCTCCAAAATGTCAAACCGTTGTGTAAATATCTTATTATTCCAATCTCTCTCTCTAATACCTTGTGCTACTAGATTTGTAGTTTGGGAGTTTTGTTCTGTTTTCCTACCAAAAAAAAAATTGTTTTATTAAACAGATTTGATCTCCACATAGCATTGAGTTTGAACCACTACTAATTCAACCACAGATCTTTGGACCTTTCATGTCCTTTGAAAATGAGCTAAGATGGCTTATCAGAACAAACAGAAATTTGCAAGTTGAATCTGTGTGTCCATGTTAAAAAGAGGTAGCAGTAAAACAGAAGCTGCTACTGTCTCATATTTTAGTTCAATACTTAAATCTCTTCTGTACTGAATGCTGTAAAATCTTTTCCCTTGATCATGATTTGCGAACATTTCACTTACCAGTTGCATAGATATTTTTCATTATTCCAGAGGAAATAGAAATGGAATATGCTATGGTCATGCTGTAGTCTTCGGAGCTGCAATTTTTGTTCAGTTGTACCCAAGGTATCCTTCTGCGTAGTTGTCAGGGAGCAGTGAGATCTGGGGCCCTGGGCAGGGGGTGCAGATGGGGGTCCCAGGTGAGGTTTGGGGTACTTGGGGTCCTGACACATTCAATGGCTTTTCTACCCTCAGGAGTAGCATGCCACAAGAATGCATATGAAATTTGCTATGTGTACTTGGGTCATCTTTCATCCTAAAGGACATTGTTTCCTGGTGACTTCCTTTGAAAATTAAAATTCATGAAGCTATCTATCTAAGGCATTCTGTTAATGGTTCTGGTCCTTCTCTTTTCTTTTTTAATTTCTTTCCCCTTGTTTTCCTCCCAGCATTCATCTCCCAGTTATGGGGTATTCTGACGAGCTTGGTAGAAGCTGAAGTATTAAATTCACTTTGAACTACTCAAAGAAATAGGAAAGATTAAAACCACTTACACCTCCAGGTTAACTGCTCAATCGCTTAGCCTGCATTTGCAAAAGTGAAGAGGATACAGTACTGTGAGAGGCAACAATGCCTTAGAAAATGGTGCCTGGAGACACAATGAGCCATTTCAACTTTCAGGCAACCACTTGGGACCTGGTTTCAGTGATAGGTGTGGTGGGAAAGAGAGAAGAAGAGCACAACATAAATTGCTAAAGTGATGTGGCAAGCCTGTTTGAAAACAAACAGTTAGTGTCTGGCTGGCAGAATCAGCAAGAATCAATCATGCAGTAAGTTCATTGGAAAAGAAAATGAGAGCAACAAAGGGCGAGCTACACAGTAGCAGAGTAGCTGAGGTCACCTGGATTTTTCAGCCCAGAGAAGAGGAGGCTGAGGGGAGGCCTCATGGCGGCCTGCAGCTTCCTCACGAGGGGAGCGGAGGAGCAGGCGCTGATCTCTGCTCTCTGGTGACAGCGACAGGACCCGAGGGAACGGCATGGAGCTGTGACAGGGGAGGGTCAGGCTGGGTGTTAGGAGAAGGTTCTTCATGAAAGGGTGGTCGGGCACTGGAACAGGCTCCTCAGGGAAGTGGTCACAGCACCAAGCCTGCCAGAGTTCAGGAAGCATTTGGACAACGCTCTCAGACATAGGGTCTGATTTTTGGGTGGTCCTGTGCGGATCATCCTCTATGATCTTTGTGGGTCCCTTCCAACTCAGGATATTCTATGATTCTATGATTCTAAAATACAGACTGCAAGCAACTTCTGTTTACTTGCATTTAAATGTTTAAATTGCATTAAAAATGTTTAATTGTTTTAATAACAGGCTCACTAGCAAACTTCTAATTTGGATCTATTATCTTCCTCATTAGAATTCCAGCGGCAGAATGAACACACAGGCTTCTTATTATACAGGAGTTCATTATCAAAATCTACCATAGATTGATTATCAATAAAGCGTTTTTCATTTCCTTAGAATCCTCTCCACAGGGCTCTTTTATTTATTATCCTTCCATTCTCTTCTCTTTATCTAATCAGCCTGTGTTGAATCAGCTGCTAAGCATTCAAGAGTAAATGGTTTCTTCAGTTTTGTAACCATTAAAAGTCCATAGGAGCTATCATTCAGACCATGTTATTGTCCCTTTAAAGAGCGAAAACTCCTTTCATTTTTAAATACCTGTGTATTAACAGTGTAATGATACTACATGACGACCAAATGTTTTTTCAGACAGCTATAGAAAACATGCTTCAAATGCGGAGAAGGGTTTACCCTTCCTCTGGTCTAAGAAGCCAGAGTGTGCATGTGCACATTGGCACCTTCCTCTACACTAACCCTGGAGAGCAAGTGTTGCCTGTGCTGAATTTCTGCTGGGAGACAGCAGAGCCCAAGAAGCTACCAAGGCAAGCTGGAACACACTAACTAGATGGCCAAGGTTCACTTGCATGCAGCTGGTCTCTCTGGGTGCCCCTCTGATTAACAAGGTTGTGTTAGAAAACGACACACGGCATCTGAAGTTCCTGCTCATTTGCAATCAGTGAAACTGAATTACTCCAACCTCCTCCGGGGCTGTGATTGGTAGGAAACAAGGGGAAAACATGGGTAATGTTTAAGCACCATCATTTGTACATGAAAGTTGTCAAGGTTCATATAAATAAATTGTAGAAAGAAGCAGCTCTGGGCACTCTTTTCAGTAGAAAAGACAGAAAATAATTCTGGAAGTTTAAAGGAAAACCACAGAGCATCCTGTGCTACTAAACAGAGTGAACGTTATATGCACCAGCTATTTGGGCTGAACACACTGGAGGGAACTGAGATGACTGAAAAATTTGACTAGCTCTAACAAAGTTCCTTTATATGACAAACTAGTTTCATCCTTTGAGTCTTAGCACTAGTAGGGAGGAGAGGAAATAAGAGCTATCTACTTCCCCCTACAAGCAAAAGCGGGGAAATCTAATTTCTGACCTATGGTTTCCAGCCTAGCTATTTTTATTTACCTAAAGTGTGATGCCACATGCAGCACATTATTCAGAGTTTTTGTATTCTCATCTTACAACTGATGAGAGTTAACTGATTTAAGTGTTAATGGGACATAAACAGTTCAAAACATACTGTGATAAGAGTCATAAGCTGACCATGGACTCTGCGTCAGTTTGGGAAGGAGATTTCGAAGGGCTCTGAGATGAAGTCAGTGAAGTTTCCTGGATGGCCCATGGGATGCTGTGATGGTGGTTCATTAGGACTCTGCTGTGCCAAGCAGGCAGTCCTCAGCTGGTGAAAACCAATGTGCAAAGCTGGCTGTAGACTACGGCACAGGGGAGCCATCTCTTGATGTTGATGTTGCTGTCACTTTGGACTTGTAAATGAAGTTTCAAAGGATGGTGGTATCAGAGCACTGGTTCTAAACAGGACAGACACTTTGCAACTGGAACAGTACAGCCGTATGTCTGACACCTGCTGGGTTTTTCATGATATAAGACAGAAATTTTTTTGCTGTAAGAACAATTAATCACTGGAACAGCCTCCCCAGGAATGTGGTAGAATCCCCACCAACTGGAGGTATTCAAGATGTGGTTGGACAGGGCGCTAGGTAATTTCATCTAGGTCCCCTTTTCCCATGAAAGATGGGACCTGATGATCTTTCAAGGTCCCTTCCAACCTCAGCTGCTCTACAGTTCTACAATTCTGTGAGTATACAGTTAATTTTTTTTACCCAAAAAGACATCTATGTATCTTGCTCTCAAGCACCTGTTTATGACTGGGGGAAAGAAAAACCTGTAAAGACAATAGGCTAATTTCAATGCAAAGTGCCTAAAAAATGTGAGAGGAATATTTTCAGGAACAATACTGGATCTATTCCTGGTATTTATTTAAGCAAAGTTTCTTGGCAAGCAGCATCTTGGTGATTCTAACATCCCAAAGGCCGAAATTTTAAGGAGACAGCTATTCTCTACCTAAAAGCTATCTACAGCTTTGTATCTAAATCCGTCTTTTTAAAGCTATCTTTCTAAAGTGACAGTCTCAGTCCCTGCCTCAGGGTCAAGCTTACCAGAACTGACCCTGCAACAGCGTTCTGTGTGTTTTCCTGCTGCGGATTTACAAAAATAACCTTTCCACCCATCTGGGGAGCTGTTCTTGTTACTTTAGAGATTTTCCTTGATTTGTGAGTAGACCATTATGACATTCAACAAACAATGTTAACGAAACAGTAAGTGGAATCAGTACAAATCAGGGCAGGAGGGGTTGGAGGAGTGGGCTGGCTTTTGCTTTATGGGCTAAAAGTGGGGCACAAATCCAGACAGAGTGGGTGAGGGCCTCAAATTATTTAATGTTCTTAAGAAAAGTGTAAATGATGAGAGTGACACATAAAAACAGAAAGAGGAAGGACCCTGTTTCAGAGAAGGCACTGTTAGGCGGTGGCACATAAACTGAAATATTTTCATTTCAGCTTTTTTTATATTTAGGTAAACCATGGGTTGTTTTTTATAAGGAGATGTTTTCTCAGCATTGAAAAATTCTGCTTATATAATAAGCAAATAACTTATACAATATTTTTTTTTGCCAAAATGCAGGTAAAATTTAACCAGGGTTAAATATACCTGCACAAAAAGACAATAGGTAATTTATACTAGCTGAAATATAAGAACAGTAAACTATATAATCTAAAGCCTGAGTTCTCAAATTGATCAATGCTGGAAGCCAAGGAGGATTTATGTTCCCTTATGTAATACCACATCCCTGTCTAGGTATTCTGTGAGCTTTTTCTGCCCTCTTTGACAAGCTTGTAGGCTTGATGAATCATTGTTTGGTTTCTGATTTGGCAATTCCCATGTTCTTATAAAGAAAATAACATATGACAAGGTCAAGAATATGAACACAATTATAAAAGAAGCTTGACAGATCAGATAAAAGTTCTGTGGTATAAAGGGAAAGATAAATAAAGAGTTTGAGAATGGACATCAGTGTGGATAGTGAGAAGGCAAGCAGAAATAGACAGCTCCAGTCCTGGAAAGACATAGCAGTCAGTAATTTGTCAACAACAGAAAAAAAAGAGGGGAGAAGCAGTCAACATTACCTGGTACCAGCCTAAGCCATGAACTGTAAGGTATGAATTTTTTTTTTTTTAAAAAGGCTGAATTTAAAGAAAGAAAAAAGAGCAACCAAATTCAGGGCTGTGGTAAATACAAATAAATCAACATTGATATGAGCCCACATACCAAGTGTGCTCCCTGTGGGGATCTGGTCTGAATACACCTCAATCAGTGTTCAAAACTGTGTTCAAGGCAGTGTTTGGACCAAAACCGGAATGCAAGGTTCATCTGGAAAAGAAAGACTGAGATAAGTAGATTTAGAATGCATAAAAATTACCAGAAAAAAAAAGCATATCAGTTTTCAGGTAAGCAAAGAAAAAAAGTCTTCTTGAGTGAAAAAGAAGAAAAGGAGGCTGGGACCTCATCGTTCTCTACAATCACCTGAAAGGAGGTGGCAGTGAGGAGGGTATCGGTCTCTTTTCTCAGGTGACAAGGGATAGGATGCAAGGAAATGGTCTCTAGTTGCACCAGGGGAGGTTTAGATTGGAGATTAGGAAGAATTTCTTCATGGAGAGGGCGGTTAAGCATTGGACTGGGCTGCCCAGGGAAGTGGTGGACTCCCCATCCCTGGAGGTATTTAAGAGATGTGTGGACGTGGCACTAAGGACTTGGTTTAGTGATGGGACTTGTTAGGTTGGGTTGATGGTTGGACTTGATGATCTTGAAGGTCTTTTCCAACCTGAATGATTCTATGATTCTATGGAAAGCAATTTAAAAGTGAGCAGAAGAAAAAATTAAGATGATCTGAGAAACATCAAGTCTTTGGACCAGGAGAAAAAAAAGATTAATAAAATTAATTGGTTTTAATATAAACTACAGAAAATCCAAAAGAATGTGGGCTGGCAATAAGAGATGGAGGTACAATAACAAAATATAGAGGAAAGAAAAGAGCCAAGGTGGAAAGAGATGGTACTGAAGTGCAGGTGCTGGGGCGTGACTGTGATGAATACCATCGGTTTAATTTTCTGGTTTGCAGTTAGTGTTTTTTATGTTCCTTTGAAAAGTCAGTGGCTGAGCTGCAGGTAGGAAGATTGCTTGTTTGCCTTGCTGTGACCACCAGGCTTTGGCAAAAGAGGAATATTTTACAGGCAGGGGCAGTTGCTCCTTTTCTGACAGCAGCCAAATTTGCTCAGTGGGCACAAGGTACAGGAAAAGCAGAGCTGGGCAGTTTGGAAAAAAAAAAAAAAAGAAAGAGAGAAAGATGGATATGTAAAATTTAGCTGATATAGCTAAATTTCTGTGTTAACTTTTTTTTCTTTTTCTCAGTAGGTCTTTCTAGGAAGCAGTTCAAAGGTAAAATGTACGTGTGTATTGTGGGCATAGTAGAGAATCCAGCAGATAAAGAGAGAAAATTGTGTGGGCTGGATGTAAACTGAGACTCAAAAGTCTGAGTTATGCTCTTCTCAGTGTTTTCTGGGCCCCAGAAATGTTGGATGACATCACACCTCACATCACAAAGACTCAAAACTTTCAGCAAAAGGTTTTTTTTTTCACCAAAACTTCAGATTTTGACAGGGATTTAGTTAATCACTTAAGCAGCTGTAGTTATTTTGTAGGTTTGTACCCTATGATAACAACGTGAGAAATGTCAAGTGACCAACATCCTTCAATCAGAGTCACAATTCTGAATTCACTCCAAAACACAGCAAAAAGCTTTTGTAACACTGCAACAAATACCAGAAACCTGGAAACCTCCAGGAAGATTTTTAGATCAATCAGAAGTCTTCATCCTTGGACAGAACTGGGACCTAACCCTTCACTAGATACTTAGACTACACTAAGTCAGCTGTAATTACAGCCACAGTGGAGCTTCTTTGCAGCATTGCTTTTATCTGTTTTCTTTAAAGAATAACAGCCCCATTTTGCACAATTTGTTCAAATGAGCTAGAAATGGTGATTCCTGCAGGCACACGACCCCAGCAGCAATGAAAGCAGGGGGGAAACAATATCTGTTATGAGCTTACTGAGGCTTTGTGTCCTTCCCATTCGGAAAATCCAAAGGAAGACCTGCAGCTTTCTTCAGGCTCCTGTGTAAGATCAGCAAGCTTTGCTCTGAGCTGTAAGTCATCTGGGGAACCTATTCCCTTTAGCTGCAAGTTTGAGGGGGGTGGGGGGTGGGTAAGCTAATTCCTAATTCCTTTAAATGAGATTTACCACCAGCATATGTGTCCTGTGTTATGGACATGTTGTACTGGAAGGCACCTAACCCTGAGGCAGGAGATTCATCTGTGAGAGTGCCTCCTGTTCAAATGCAAAGGATACATGACTGAACCATAATGTGTTTATATTATTATAGACTGAACTATGAAACACAAATTTCATTTGCAGGACCACTGCAAAATAATGTGCTTTCTGAAAGGCCAATGTATATACCCTATGAGCTATTGATCACAACAGAGATATCTATGGTTCAGCTGATGGCTAGTACTGAGGTGAGCAAAAGCACAGGATACTGACACATTGTGGAGGTGAAACAACTAGAGGTGGTTTTTCACGATGAAACACAGTGTGGATACTTTTTAACCTATATCCTTGCAGCACAGCTCAACCTGTGAGAAAACAGGTTGAAAAGAACAAGAAAGTTCTGAAAGACAAAAGTTTAAGGCAGGCAAGCTGCTGTTTATTTGATAAGACTCTCACGTAATGCCACAGTTTGGATGTCTCCAGCCCTGTTTTGGCATGGATGTTGTTTAGGAAAGAACTGTGATACGTAGATTTAAGAAATGCAGTGGATTTGTATGTTAAGAAAAACAGCATATTAAATTACATGTACTTTGCATTGTGTTAGCAGCCATCTTTCTTTAGATTACCAGGCAGTGCTATGTCTGCTTTGTGGTATTTTTAGTTGAGCAGTTATAAACACAGGAAGTAAAATTTTTAAAAGATGCACCTGTATTGCTCCAATAAAACAAGCAATTTTGTGTGTAACAGGCCATACAAATGCACTCTCATGCTCTTGAGGATTTTCTGAGGACAAACATTATTATGGACCTAACTGAGATTGAAGTAACAAATGGAGCAGCCTGAAGCTGTGGTTATCTATTTATAATAATAATCTTTCTCTCTTGAAAGCCATATCCAACCTGTGACATGATTTCAAGGTAAAATTAAAAAATATATATTTCTTCAAATAGAGTTTGGGTCAATGCAGTCAGAGTTGCCTGGCTGAAGGCTAGTCTAAATCCTTAACTGCAGTCTGAATTTCCAGGGAAACACTGTACTTTGAACCCAAGACATGTGCAGCTGGGGAATGGAATAAAGCAGCTATAATAAATTGTTTTACTCCATTAAGAGCTAAGAATCTATCAAGAAGCTGCAGCAAGTGCCTTACTTTTTAATTATGTAAGACACCATCTTTAAACATAAAGAAAAACTTTGTTCATGACTTGTCTTTCTGCCATAAAAATGTGCAGCATTGCTGGAATTCCAACACACATTATTCATAATGACCCATTTCAGGCTACAAGTTCATGAGTGCTTTAAGCTGACATTTGCCAGCATTGCCGCCAAGAAAAGAGCCCTGCCAGCTTCCTCTGCTTCTCCTGCCCGCTGTCATGATTCTTTGCCCTAGCACAAAGCTCCATGCAGCTGAGTGGCAGACTGGGACAGGGAAGTGATGTAAGCTAAATCTCAACTGGGGGTGGGAGAAGGGACAAAAGGCTCACTGCACTATTGCATGAGCAAATTTACAGCATAAGAGTGAAGGTGATGCACTGGCAAGGTCACTTAGAAGCTACTGGGGATGGGTGTACTGTAGGGCTGCTGCTTTGAGCACGGGTGCCGGCTCATGGCCCTGTGGCATCCAGCTATAATGTTCTCACCAGGAGACGCTCAGCACCTTCCTCCATTCCTTCACCCTTGAGAAATCCTCAAATGCTGAAAGGAGCATACTGGACATAGCCCTAACCATGTAAATGCATGCCTCAAGCATTTCTAAAATAATTTATGGATACTCCCAAAACTACAGAGAAACTATAATATACATCCTTCAGAGCTTTCTTTTGAGCACTGAAAACAAGCCTGTTTGCTTTAGAACAGTCCAAGCAATATATCAGTTGTTTGGTGTTAGATTCATGCTAACTCTGTCCTGGGAACTTCTTGGTCCTTCTGCAAGAGTAATTAGGAAACTGTAATATAACCTCGGTCTAGTCTAAGATCTGTGTGCAGCATGGGCAAGGCCCGTGTTGCACCCTGTGCTTTCACAGAGAAAGCAATGCTGCATCCTGAATTACAGTCTGTTCAGAAAAGGTATTGTGTGAATGCTCTGTGGACAATATTCATCACTTTATCTCCCATCCCAGCACATCAGAGCAGCAGCTCTGCTAAGGACTTGTGTGTCTGAGGAGGCAAAGCAGGATTTTGATTACAGATTTGATAAATGTTCTATTTTACATAATGTTTTAATGGAGATGAGTTCAGAAAAGAGTGTCTCATTCTTCTACAAGATGAAATGGGGCGGGGGGGACATTCATCAAAAGCTGATAGGTGATAACATGCCTGTTTTGGAGTGGGCATTATCTAAGGAGAAAGGCCTTTATTTCTTTAGGAGGGAAGGCGAAAAAATGTTCAGTGAAATAGAAAACCTGCATGGTGATTTCATTATGTCAGGTCAGTGATCCAGTTAGATGGACTAGAACAGTTAGTTCCAGTTAGTTCCAGCAAATCTTCTGACTAAACACATAAAGGAGGAGGTTACTTACCCTTCCAGGCCTTTTGAAAATGACTGCAGACATTGTGGATCCTTTTAAGCATGGCTAAATAGGGCAGACATCCTTGCTGGTCACATATAGTTAGGCAACTTCTTGCCTGGAAACACATCCAGGTGGTTTAAAGCACTATAGTCAATTAAAAAGCTGTCTTTGTTCCCAATTCTAGGTATTGTCTTCTTTTCATCTTTGTCTTCTTGAAGGCAACCATTCTATATTTTGTAAATTAGCTGTAAATAGACATTAAACTGCTGAAATCCCTTAATACGTCCCTTTATAAAAGTAAAGGTAGTAGGAATGGGTACCTGAAACAGTGCAGCTAACTCAGCAGAGGTGTAAAGGAGCAAGGGTCCTTTCGTCCATCCCATCTTGATTGACTGAGTAGCAGAAAGATGTGAGATAAGGGAAAGATTACTTTAAAGTGCCTGAGAGGTAGAAGTGAGGAAAATAAAACAGCGGTAGAAAGCTATTAAGGGATCTGGCTGCGGGCAGCACACTTGTGTTTGCATAACGGCTGTCCTTCAGACAGCATCATCAGCGTGCTTGGCCCTTTATAGAACATCAGAGACTCCAAGACTCGACTTAAAATAAAACCTGATCAAACACTATATGTAATCTATGCCTACCCTGAAGTGAAGGGAAGGACTCCTGAGGAATGAGCTATATGCTGCTTTTGAATTACAAGCACCTCAGCCCTGCTCACAGAGAGATGACGTGCTCAGTCTTATGACCCTGTTTTTAGGAATTTGGCTTCCTTTCTGAATAGATGCCTCAGGAAATATCACAACCTAAACCTGCCAAAGGAGAAGCCGCTTATCTAACCACAAGGAAACAGAACAGGTTTTTCTCTCCCTGTCCTTCCTTTTTTTCCATCTCCTCCCATCTGGAGGAGCCTGCCTGAGATACTCACCACCTGGGGTAAATCTTTCTTCTCCGAAAGCAGCAGGCTTCGTCCACTCCTTTCATGCAGTTGCTCAGTGTTTAACTCCCACCTGGGATGTGGGCCGTTTCATTCCCTTCATCTCTGCATGTTTTGAAACACTGCAATTTCTGACCTGCCTCCCCAGAGGACACTAAACTTCTGACCATGCCAAGGATGGTCTCTGCCCCTCTTGTTGAAGATGGGTCATGGTGCAGTTATAGTTGCAAAGCTAACCAAGGTGCCAAGAGAGCTCACAGCAGTGAACCTGGATTGCTGTCTTCACAGCAACAGAATTGGGGGGGCGGGGGGGGGGCACGTCCTATATTTCAGATCCCACTGTGCGCATTTTACAACCTGGTTAATATTTTACTCAGATCCTGCATAACATATCAACAGTCCTCAGAAAAAGGCTGCAAATCAGGATTTTCCTTTTCCCATCTTTCAAGTGAGGATCCCAATTTTTGATCCAGGCACTAGGCTGAGAGCACGTCGAATGCATCAAACATCCGCACTGAGACAGATGGCACAGCATCCACTTGGTGAAACCTGAAAGGACTCAGGTGTAACACAGATGCCAAAATGCTCAATATTGTCTAATATAAAGCATCTGGGAGCACACACAGAGGCGAAGTTTCATGTTCCTATAGTGTATAGGGTTATGCAGCAGCTGAGCAAAATGCTTTGGGATTTGGGCATCAAATTCAAGTTATGTCCTTTGGAGGAATATAGGCTTTGATCCTCAAACCCGTGAGTAGAATTATACTTTGATACTTTATCCCTGCCCCATCTGGAGCCTGCCATTAGGACTCCCTCTGGGAACTCCCGCTTTTAACATGTGGAATCTGCAACTATAAAAGAATTAAGCTCATTTAATTTCCAGGATTAGAAATCAGTCACATAGGACAGCAGTTTGTGGGGAGCAGGTAGGTGTAGTGCAGCTTTCAAAGTAACAGAAAAGCCTGCAAACTACCTGCAATATGGGCAAATTAATCAGCAGCTATTCACTTATTATCTAGCTTATTATTCACTCCGGGCTGGACTCCTGCATGGATTTGAGTATTCCCTCACCCAGTACTGCCAAGTCTTACACCCCAGGCATGGGCTCCCTTTTCTGCGTACAAGAGGAAAAGGGTATCTCAGACCTGAACTGCTGCAGCAACGTGGCAAGTGGGGTACAGGTCAGCCAGCGAGCAAAAAGGAGATGCTGAAGCAAAAGCTGTATCTGAAGTCCTTTGCGTGTGGAGGTATGACTGCCAAAGACAGGTCCAGTGTCTGAAAACTTCTCTTTGGGCTATAGGTGCTTACACTGAGAAACAGATGATTGTTTCACCTGTGGGATTTTGTTTGTTTGTTTGTTTTTAACAGGATAATTCAGGTGGGAAGGGACCTCAGGAGGTCTCTAGACCAAACTCCTCCTCATGCAGGGTCAGCTCTGAGGTCAGGTGACACAGAGCTTTATCCAGTTGGATCTTGAAAACCTACATGGATAAAGACTGCATAAACTCTCTGGGCAACTACTCCACTGCTTCACTGTCCTCATGGAGAAAAAGGCTTTCCTCACATCCCTCTGAATCTACTCTTGTTTCAGCTAACGCCTGTTGTCTCTCATCCTCCTGCTATGCCCCACTGTGCAGGGCCTGGCTCCACCTCCTCCTCCATGCCTTGCCATAGGCACTGGGGCCTGCTGTTAGGACACACCAAAGCCACCCCTGCTCCAGGCAGGACGGGCCTATCTCCCTCCATATCTCCTCACAGGCCTAGTGCTCTACCTCCCTACCATCGTGGTGGCCTTCTGCTGAACTCACTCCCAGTTATCAATTTCTGCCTGGGAGTGGGGGCCCAAAACTGCTTCCTCTTTTTACTACAGTGTCCGCACCGTACGATGCAAATATCCTGGAAATGGAAAACTCCTCTTCAGTGCCCTCTTCCATTTGTGGAACCAGCTCCAAAGCCACATCCCAGCACTCTTGAAAGGGCTTGGAGATAACCAGTCAGTAGGATGGGAAGGTGTGGACTCTGCAGGCACAGCTGGCCCATGCAGCCAGGAATGGAAGATTAATTGAGCCACTGTGCCTGATTTTTATCTCCCAATCATTTGGGAGAGGGTGAAGAAAGATGCTTTTTCCTGTTGCATTTCCTCGTTTTAGCTTGAACAGCTATTTTATTGAGCTGAGTTTTATCCTTTCCCCTCCAGTATGATTTTGAATGTCACAGCTTCGCTGGTTGTTTTGCATGGCTCCAAGCCTTAAGTTTCCTTGTTAAGATGAAATTCATTTTCTAACTATTGATCTTACCTTCTAAATTTTTCATTCGCTCTTTGAAGTTGCAGCCAAATATAAATGTTCCTGCCACTGACTGTGATTTTCTCACATGAAAATTAAGCTCAGTGTATACTGGTATATAAAGGTAATGAAATCAGATCATCATTGGAGAAAAATCAAAGCCTTTACCAAGTAACTTTTAGGAAAGTACTCTCTATTTGCCCATACAATGGAGGGCCAAAATTTGTATTGCTGGCCTAGGTGTGGCACTACTCAGATGATAAACATATTCTGATTCTTAATGATTTTGTTTACTCTCCTAGATTCATTGTCAGCAGATTAATGATTGTTTTCTTTCTAGAAAAGATGATTTGGTAATAATCCTTTTGGGTCAGAAAGAGAAACTCACTGGATAGAATTGCTAATGTTTAGGTGAAATATTGCACAGGACAGAATTACAAATTAATGTCACATACATATATCTGAAACATCTGAAATTCAGCTGAGAGTACTTTGTATGTTTCTTCTGCTGTGAATATGGGGAAGGTATTTAGAGTCAGGTGATGATCATTAGTTAACTGTTAGATTAAGAGGTAGGAAATGTTGACTTAGTGGACTCACAGGACTTTGTAATTAAATTTTCTCCTATTTTTTTATCAGCATAACCCTACTTATAAATTCATAAACAAGCTTGCTGACCAAACTACATGGTGCAAATTGCTTCTGTGTACAGCATTTCAGCTGCAGGGAGGGTGCTCTTCATAGAACTGAAGGGATGAGCATGAGTGAAAAAGATTTTCTAGGAATGATATTTTCAGGATTCTATCTTATTATGGTTAGGACAACTCTTGCTTCTTACAGCAGTGTCAGAGGATGGACATTGTGGTGTCTGAGGAGTATCTGACTGCAAGATATGCTAAGGGCTTGTAGAGCCTGGTCTATGGTTGTGGATGGGTGCCCTCTGTATAGTCACCTTGTGTTTCAGGAGCTTGGGAAGCAGGAGCTGGGACTGAGCAGATGGGGAGGTGGGAATAAATCAGGAAAAGCCCTGCTTTTCACCTGTGGCAGGGGAGGCCCAGCTGTTGGGAAACCATGCTCTAGCAAAGAGCTCTGTACCAGCTCTGGTCTCCGAAGTCAGAGGGGTGCAGGAGTCATAAGGATGACATTCAATAAAATATATCCTTGTATTCACAACTTGCAGGACTTGCTGGCTATCAGATTTCAGCTACCAGTTTTACATGGAAGGCATTTGGATTCTCCAGTGCGGCAAAACAGCAAAAAGCAAGCAAACAAATGAGTATACATCATCTTCATCCACTCCTAAGCATGTTAATCACTGTAAGTGTTAATACAGCTGTTAATCCTTCATTTAGTAATGAAAATGCTTGTCTCAAAACCTGCTTGACTTTTATCTGTAAGCTATGGTACTACAATGCTCTGGCCATCCTTTGATCTTAAACACAATGGGACTTTGAAAAGCAGCAGACTGTCCTTTCTAGCCTTGGAAATCTCTTCTCTGATCACAGTGTTTCTGTCTGAACATCTCCACTTTCATGCTGCACTTGCAAACAAAGGTCCTGCCTTCTTTCTTCACCGCTTCACATCTTTTGTGACCTATTTCCCACCAAAACTTTGTTCTTTTCAGAATGGTAATGAAGAAAAATTTGCAATTTTCCTTCATTTCCTTTTCTGCTTTTTTTCCCCCCCTCTCTTTTGATGCCATTGTGGTGACACACCAAACTCTGGACTCCGCTCGCAGCACTGCCTCCCTCCCTCCCTTCCTCCCTCCCACTCAGCTCTTGCCACCCCTTCCCACTTTGCTGCATTTCCTGTCTTTATGCTGTTTGGTTTATGATCTCAATGAACATAACCGTTCTGTTTAGGGAAAAAAGATCACTTTTTCATTTGATCCACTTCCACTGCTCATTGTACTACTTCTTATATTTTTCCTTCCACAAAAGTCATTGTTAAGCGCATTTTTTCCAAGGTGTATGTCTTTTTGATTTAAAAATCACTACTTCAGTGCCTTTTCTTGAGAACTCTTTTATCAGGGCTGGTATCTTTTGTCAACTCCCACTGCCTTTTCACTCTCCCTTTCCCTCAGTATGATCCCTGAATGTTTTATTTTTCTTGCCTCTCTTCTCTTCAGTGCTCATTTCAGTTAGGTCCCAATGTTACAAACAGTACAGTTGTTGCCATCCTTTGTATTTTTAGACAAACTACACATTTTGCCTTCTGAACATTAGTACACTGAAATTTGTTTCTTGTCTGCTGTTCCGATTCATAAATGTCATGATTTTTAGCTCTGCAGAAACAAGCAATCCTGCAAGTAGCTACATTCACCCCCCACTAATCTTTGGACACAGTTTATGGTTTTCCCCTTTTAAAAAATGCCCATGTTGTGTTTATTACTAATATTTGTATGGCATTTATTCTCCAGACTGAAGATTCAGCATCTTTCAGACCCATAACTTATTTTTGATACCACTGTAAGGAGGCATTTAGAGCTCAGCTTTGCAGGATGCTAAGCATAATGCTGCACCAGAGCACTTAAACATCAGCTTACTGATCAGCATATGTGTACTCCAGTCAAACTGTAAGGACCTGTTCACGAATTTATTTTTAAGTATGAAATTAAGTTCTCAGGTGGACTAGGGTTCGCCAACTCAGTCTTTCACAGAGCTGAGCCTCATGTACGTTTTTTGTAACACCAGTGTGTGGGGCTCTGTGCCTTGAAATGATGACATTTAATTTCAGTAAAAGAGAAAATAACACTGACAGAAATACCCACCCGCCAATCACCACTTTAAAAAGTAGCTATCTATAGATGTATCAAGCCACCTTACCTGTCTTCCGTTGGATAATTCCCCCTTGATATTCAACTGCTAACCCAGATACTCCCCAAATTAAACCAGATTTCCTACAGCACTGTTGCAATAATTTTCTCATATGTCGTAGCTTGCTTTTCAGTACAATGGTCTGTTCCTTGTAACACAGGAGAAAATACAAACTACAATATAACTTTGCAAATGAACAGAGTAGAGTCCAAGTAATTATAAAGCCTGATACTGGAATATATAACACTTATGAAAAGCATACCAGAGAAATTGGAATAAATGGGAAAGTGGAAGGAGGTAGGATATTAAAAGGACATAGAGAAGCACAGTGCAAGGATCAAATTTACTGATGTGAATATCTGAGCAAATTCAAAAGTATGGATCTTGCCATACATATTAGAAGGTTAAGAGAATTTCATCAGGAAATAAAAATAATTGTGTATCACCTCCTACAGAGCAGTCTCATTTTCTGCTTACAAAAGCAAATGATTAATGTCCCTTGAACATCAACTTTTTGACATATAAACTTGACAAGGAGTGATTGAGTTTCAGTAAGTTATCACTAAGCCAGCTTTCTTGCACATTTATCTAATTGCATTTGCTATCTAGAATATTTCTGCAAATTTCACGAGAACTTTGTATTTTTACTCTGGGTCAAGATATTAATTTAAGCTTTCTAAAGTCTGTTCCCTTACAGAAAATGTAAAACAGAAAAAAAGAACCATACAAATTCTAAAACCACTTATTCTCTCCGTCTTTTAAATAATCCACTCTCTTGAAAAGAATAAGTACCAAAAGCTAAATCTAATCTTCAGAAGTATGTGCTCAGCTTTACAGCACTTCCAAAACAGCAAAGCAGCTAAAGATTGAGTTTGAATAATACATTTAAAGAAAAGATAATGTTCTAGAGAACGACTGTTTAACAGCAGGTTTTGGCTAGCGTCATTTTTAATCCTTTATAAATTTCTAAAAGGAATGGAAGGGGAAGGGTGGAAGTATGTATTGCAGATTTAAAGAAGGTACAGATAGACCACGGGACTAGATTACTAACCACTGGTGCTTGAAACACCCCAGTTAAAATAACCTCTACAGCCATGCATAGTTGCCACTGACCCTGGAGTTACTGAAGGTACCTTATGTTTCCATCAGTAAAATCTCCTGAGCACATGGTGGTTTTGTACATTGGAAAGTTAAAGTCTGACTTGAACGTCTGACTCCCAGAAAAGTAAGAGCATGGAAAAAGCCACAAATTCAGTACTGCGAGAGTCTGTGCTGGGTCCTTCCGAAGTCGGGTCTTGAGCGGCAGAAAGAGTGGAGGAGCTTAAGGTCCCCCTGCATCGTCCTGTGACCACAAGCTTTTTCAAAGGTTTCTTAAAATTACGTGGAGAGCTTTGACACACAGCTCACAGCTGAGTTAGGAGTGATAGGGGCCTAAAAGTCTCTTCCCCATACTCCAAATGCATGTGGCTGCAGTAAAGCTCACAGGTTTAAAGTTAAACATATGCTGAGAAATTGGTGTGCCCAGGGCCTGCAACAATCTTTTGGAAAGAGCTGTGGATGTGCAATCAAATAGCAGCAGTGGCCCAGCCTGCCCACACGGCTGCAGGGACTGCAAGGCAAGCTGAAGAAGCTTGTTAAGAAACACTTCAAGCAAGACTAAACAGAGAAAATCATTGTGAGGAGGAAAGGGGAACACTTCAAATGCAACCTAAAATGATTATTCTGCAAATAAGTGCTGCCTTCAATCAGTGAAAATACCCATTCGCATAATGTCAGATACAGAAACGAGCAGTGCATACATTAACATGTAAAGCAAGGGGTGAGACACCTTTGGATTCACACACCGGAGAACCACAGCAAAGCTTTGGAGGAAACAGCTTCCCTGCTCCATTTCCCTGATGCCCTCATGAAAGCCTTCCTCTGCAGCTTCAGTCAACAGCTCAGCCTCACCAGTGGAGAGATAAGTAGTAGTTTGGAGAGGGGAGTGCTCAGTCCACCCCCAGGCGCTCTTCCTTGCCCTCACCGCCAGTTTGCAGCCAGGGCTTGCAGCAGACCTGCTGGGCTCTTTACAGGGCAGCCATCACCACAGCCCCAGTGACACACAGGGCACGGAGCTGCTGCCTGACATCCCTCCCTGGCCACGTTCACCTTTCTCGACACCCAATTTCAGCAACAAAAATGGGGACTGGGTTGTTCACGTCTGAGAGCAGCTTAGGGAATATTTTGCCAAGTTTCTTTGAAAACAAAACTTAGCTGAAATAATGAAATAATGATGCAAATAGAGACCAGCCAGCCTAGATGACTTATTCCCTCTTTCCTTAAAGCCACTTTAATTCTCCTTTCATTCAGGGTGCAGCAGGACTTGAAAATAGCTAGGGATCCTCTGGAAGGAGCAAGGCTTTGGGTTTTGCAGCATATTTGAACACCATGTTCTGTCCCTGCCATCACCTATGGAAATCCAGAGGTGGAGGAGGCAATAGTCCTTCCTGGCCTTAGCTCTGTGACTCGGGCTGGTCCCACCCAAAGGAAGGGGGTTTGGGTTAGCAGCCTTCCCCACAGGGGCTTGCGTGGGAAAGCTGTGGTCCTTCACCCCTGCAATCATGCCGCGACTCTTTCTTCTGAGCACTGCCCATTATAGGAAGAGTTCTGGCACATACCTACAGCTCTTCTGTCAGACTGTGGTTGTACTCAAGTTCTATTTTTTCTCATTGGATCTTTTTTTGAGGGGGTGTCATGGTTTTGGCTGGGATAGAGTTAATTTTCTTCGTAGAGGCTCACACAGTGCTGTGTTTTGGATTTTTGATGAAAATAGTGGCGATGTTTTTGGTTGTTGCAGAGCAATGTTTACATAGAGCCAAGGACTTTTTTTTTTTTTT
>VXAL01018932.1:151188-175859 GCA_013399475.1 Chauna torquata
AACAAATGCCATGTCCCAGGGCCATCCCATAGGGAGAGAGCAGATATTCACAAAAGGCCCATACGCACTGTACACAACATGTACACATATACATGGCTGGCCACACACATGAATACAGACACACAGAGATGCAACACACACAACAAACACGTGTGGTAAAAATGGCCTAATCCTGTCCCCCTCTCCCGTGGGTGCCGGTCCATTAGTGAGACACATACTCATGCACGTGCACACACTGTGGATCCCTCCAGTAACAGGGCTTAGACACACAGTCTGCCCCATAGCTGGCCCCTGGAGCCCCACAGGTGCCCAGCAGCCAGCGGGGACCTCCTGGTCCCTCTAGTAGCCAACTCTTAGACCCTCTTGACTGTGCATTACCAAGCCCAGACTGGGGGCTGTTTCGCTAACTGTTACTGGGGCCCCCTTCTGCCTTTGGGCCCCTGTGTTCTTTCATGTATGTGTGGAGATGGGCTTTTATTCCCATAATTTAAAAACTTGAGTTAGTATCTGCACTTTGTGCTGAAATGAGAATTTCTACTACAGAAACTACAATATTGGTGGATATTTAAATTTTACTGGTATTCATGTGATCAGTAAAAATATGTACCTTTTAGGAACGTCTTCATGTTTCTGCCCTGTAGAATAGTCATAACTTGCTTCAGATGGGTTGAGATTTATCAGAAAGGATTAAGGAAAAGATCATGCTGTTACAACAGCTGTTACCTTATGTCTATGTTTTCTCCTACACTCTGTTCCCAAATTATAAAGAGCTTCTCTTATAGAGCAATTGAAAATCTTGGGGATGAGATACATAAGGATACTCTGCACCTAGTTTTATATTTGAGATATCTCCAGCCAATTCTTCTATTTCCATTTAGGAAGTCATTTACAAAGAAAAGGACATAAATTATTAATGGAAGACAGTAAGTCATGTTTGTTTTAATCATTCCTACCAGGCTCCTGTTGGTGAGGTTATGCCAGAGATAACCTGTACCATAAACAGCTTTTTTTACAGTCTACTTTGTTCTAATCAAAACACATAAGCAAACTGTTAATCAAATTATTTCAGAAGTTGCTTCTTAGTGGTGGTTGTTCAAGCTCATTGCGGCAAGGCCAGAATCAACTTGCAGGCTCTTGTCTTTCTTGCCAGTCTGCAAGTATATGTAATTCTACAACATAGAGGTAAATAATAATGTTCATGCATTTACAGCAGAGGTTTTGTGTCATCAGCTGCTACCTGTTCATGCTGGCATACGTTATTGTTCTTAAATAATTGTACCTTCAAATTGTAGCAGTGAAAGCATTACCAGGATTACTGGAGAAACATTTTTGGAGCAAAAACCCACTCTGAAATACAAAATTATCTATTGCAGCTCTCAATTTGCCAAAGTCAATGGGACCTAACATAGGTTTTGTAAAGCCAGCAGCAAAATTTCTGGCAAATTCAGAGGGAGAAGGATCTGTCCCTTTGGCATTACACGCTTTCTTTTCCTTCTCATCTATATAGTTGGAAATCCTGAGTTTGTTTCCAATTATCTTTTATTAAGCTTATATAATAAAGTGGGCTTTTTAATTACAGAAATAGAAATATGAAAAAAAATTTGAAACACAAAGCGATTCTTTCTGCCAACAGAGGTGGAAGATAATTACTGCTAGAGTAAAGCATTATTTCTAAAAGACACCAGGAGAGAAAGAGCCTTTCAGAGTCACAAGTGGTAATTACACACTCACCTCTCCAGGAATTTCCATGGCCGCTGAACACTATCAGTGCTTGGGTGAAAATCCCCTCATTAAGGTATTTCAGCATCTCTCATTAGTACCAAGATAGGTTATAACTTGCTTTGCAAAATAAAAAACTAAAACACTAGCAATATTATACATGCAACAGTTGACATCCATGGTTCTGTGCAAAGTCTAAGGACTGAAACACCCACCACTGCTGTTGCCAGGTTAGCAGTGCAGGAATCATGGCTGTAGACAAGTTTTAATTGACTGGTATGCGTCCTCTTCTATGGACTTTGCTGTGTGCGGAAGCGGATGACGGTACTTGAAAAAAGTGGGTGCTTGGAGTACTGTCTTACACCACTGCTTTCAGTGAAAGAAGATGCTGACAATGGGAAGCAGCAGAAAAAAAACACTTCGGTTTAGAGACAAACTTTAGATGCTACTCAATGGGAAGCCATGTGTGGTTCGGAAGTGCAGGCATATATTAGATTACAAGAGTGCAGGCTAAGTAATGAAAAACATGCAGAAGCACATTCTGCAGTTATGAATCATTTTTCTATCACAACGATCATTTTTATTAGCTACAATACTAATTGAGTTTCTCTGCAGTTACTTCAGTTCATGTCATTATTAGCAGAAAATAGATTAAATTGTGAATCAGAGCCTGTGGTGATCTCATGGAGGTAGGTTGATAATGAAGGACTGGAAGCGCCCATTTCTGCAGCTATCTGGCGTTGTAGAGAGAATTTAGTGGGCTCTCACTAGAGATCTTCAGCTTCTGAAGCTGAGAGATGAATGTTTACACGGCACAGGAAAATTGGGAAGCGTGGGAAGAAATATGGTGTATAGGAACCAGTGATGGTTCCCATACTGCCATGAGTATTTTAGCGCCTTCTTAGGTGTGTATTAGTAGACCCAAGGCAGGATCAGTGCCACAGCCCACTCAGCTGCCTTTCATGACTTAAAGCCATGCTAGATGGGTGCGTCCTCTGCCCACAGGTCTTCAGTTTTTCTTTTTCATGTAGTACAGGGTCTTAGCTGGGGACGAATTCTGAGCAAAACTGTCTCTGAATTGTTTTTCTCCATGTGGAAGGCAGTCTGGCAAATATGCCTTCTGCCATGTCATGCGGCAAATTGTTCAGTTTGCAAATTGATCAGTCTGCAAATAACAACAAATCAGTTGCATCGAAATTATGCAATAAAGATCTGGACTCTTTTTTTTTTTCTTTTTACTATAGAATATTTTTTATGCATTTGTGTATATTCAGTTCTCTTCCAGTTTAAAAAGGTTATCAAGAAATATTGTTAGCAAATCACTTTGGAGATAGAAAGTGGGAGAATAATCTCTATAGGTGAAACAAAGAGCCAAAATCAATTGAACCAACTGTATTCAGAAAAGGAGGAGAAAGACCATGTGCTTGCCTATAAGCCTTTGACTTTTTACTTGCATTTTTCTTCCTGCAGACCTGCAAGTTCTGTGTTTTGTCATGTTATGTTTATAGACCTCAAATTCACAACAGACCTTGCCTCTTTCAGTCTGTGAAATTTCACCTAGCATCCATTTGCGTGGAGCTGTAACTGCTTTTGGCTGAAACAGTGCCTTCTAGATAAGTATTAAGAGCTGAACCATTCAGCATTCTCTTTGATAGTGTGTTGTAAGATCACTGCCACCATTGAAGTTCTGAGCTCTGTTTTCTGTCTGAACTTGTCTAGCTTTAGTTCAAGGCACTGGTTTCTCACAGATCTTCCCGTGCTTTAAGAGCTCTTAGGTACCAAATATATTTTTCCTGGGAAGTACTTACACAGAGTAAGCAAGTCATCTCTCTGTCCTTTTTGATAACGTTAACCATTGTGATATCTTAAAAATTGATATTATTAGGCATGTTCTCTGGCTGCTAATCACATTTAAAGTTCTTTTCAGCAGTTGTTTTAATTTCTCGCTTTGTTGTTTATTCAATATGTGCCCTAGCACTATTCATATGTATTTGATGAATTTACAGAGAACAAAAAAAAACCTTCACTTTTGCTAGGTGAAAGAAGCGAAGCTCTTGTCTTATAAGGCAGGCTTCCCATTCCTCCATCCTGTTAGCTTTTTCCTGCTCCTAGTCAACACTGAAATCCCCTTTCTTGAACAGGAGTGACTAGAAATACTCACACTCGTTTTAATCATCATCTTTCCCCCATGACAATGATTTTTCTTCTGATTGCCTCAGAAGTCTTTGGGTTTGTTTGTTTGTTTGTTTGTTTGTTTGTTCAGAAGCTGTTAAATATTAACATTTGTGCCTCTGGACCACATATATATTTTCCAGTTTGAACTTTATAGTATTCCACCTGTCTTTGGCAGTAAATAAGTTCTGGAATATTTAAGGAATGTCTTTTTCAGCTATTTCCTTGTTGTCCGTATCTGCTACCTGGTATCCAGTGGTAACCAGCAATCCAAGTGGGCTGCCTGTGCCAGTATGCCTTGCTGGCACTGCAGACGGATGTGCTCGAGAATGAACGGGACAGAGCAGGGTTCTGCAGCAACTTCAAAAACCCTGTTTCAGTTGTCATTTACAGATAAACAGAAACACATCCCTACCTCCAAAAGAATATGATAGCCACATTTATTCCCTCTTTTAGAAATCATAAACCAATTCTTGCTGCTTAGCTCTGGTTACTCACGGAATGATGTATCATATGCTCAAGGACTGAAAAAAAAACCTTAAGTCATCTCAAATATCTAAAGATCTGAGCCTCATGCTCCTCACAGACACAAAGAAAACTCTTTCGCAGGATCAGCAATGGCAGCCGGTAGCCAGAAAGACTGAAAAATGCACAGGAAGTTTATTCTTTGCAGCAGCTTTTTTCCAGCCCTCTGCATTTGAAGGCAGTCAACCTCTTATTTGGGGAATTAGTGCTGTGGAATGTGGCTGTTGGATAGTCAAGGTCATTTTGAAATGTGCACGTCACCAAAAGGGGCATGCTCAAGCATCAGTAGTACAAAGTTGAGATCATTTAGTGTGACTTCCCAGAGTGCACACATTAATGAATCAGTTTGGCTTTTGGCCTCTCTGCATTTAACTGACTGGTAGCTACTTATGCAAACAATAAGAGCATCAGCCATTAAAATAAATGCTGAGTTCCACTGTGTTTCATTGGAGCAAAACTGAAAGTCCTGTCACAGAAAAGGGAGGGACAAAAAGATCTTATTTTACCATTTCTGATGACTCTACTCTTCTAAACAAAGAAAATAAAATATAATAAACCCATTTTTCAAGTGAAAACATCTCTAAGCATTAATAGTAACCTAACATGTCCTAGAGGAATGTCAGAAGGAAACATCTGATTAAAGAAATAGAAAGAGGACATCTTAATATGACTCAATGTCTCAGTCTCCTGTTGCAAATTAATGCCTAAAATGTCATGCTCAGCAAGTAGAAGGGTACACTCCTGAACCTATATTTGCAAATATCCTATAGTATGACTTTGAAGGAACCCCTGCTGTGTAACATCTAGACTTGGTGCAAAACCAGCAGCTGAGATCAATACACACACTCAGAACTGTGCAATACTGATAGCCCATTAAAGCAATTCTAAAATCAATGGAGTATTTAACAAGGTGCTAACATAACTCCATTGAGACAAGAAAGTGAGCCTGCTTTGTGCAACATGCTTTTGACATATTTTTGCAGAAGTATTTTCAATTTCTGTGTATTTTTGAGAAAAGTAAAGATACATCTGATAACTGATAAATAGCAGTGGTCTTTGTGCATGCCCTCACTATGCCCCTGACATGGCAACAAAACCCAGAAGCAAGTGCTGTAATAATGCTGTTCCACTAGAACCAGCCCAAAAGCCAAACCAGTCCTGTCTAGCAGTGGTACAGAAAGGCATCTCACTACCGATCCCCAGCACCCAAAGTTGTTGTTCTAGTACACTGACATGAGACATACCAGAACTACAGAAAGCATTGCTCAGAGCAGCCTCTTCAGCTGCTGCTAATTACTAGAACTCCTGTAAAGTGAACTATATGGAAAATTTCTCAAAGGTCACTTCTGACTTAATGTAGGCCAGTGAACTGCCCCCTCTTAACATCCAGGATACAGAGCAGAAGCCATGGCAGCAATACTGATGGAAAATTCCTTCTCCACATGGAAACGTGTGACCAGCAACTGCTACTGTTTGGTCCCAAAATCAGAAAGGGATAAGGGAACTGGAATGGCATTGCTGTGATCACTCACCTTGATAATCTGTTCTCAGGCAGTGATTAGATACCAGTTATCTACAGCAGAGGCAGCATAAGAAGTTCCTGGACTGTTCATTTAATCCTCCCCTGGTAATGCAGTTGACTGCAAACCTCAGTTGTGCAAGTATCTGTTGGGAACATACTCTATACTGGACCAGTGAAATAGCCCATGCTTTTTGTTTGGATGGTTGTTTTTTGTGTGATTTTGGTTTGGTTTGGTTTTAGCTTTTGTTGTTTTACAGCAACCAATGACCAGCACTGAAAAATAATTAACCTTGATCCAATTGCAGAGGTGGTTTAGAACGTGGTTAACAAGGAAATGCATTAGTGCAACTGAGGGTGCCCTAAATTACAGGCTGGCTGTGGAAAGTCTTGCATCCCAAGAGAAAAATAGGCACGGAAATACACCCTGAAAAGCGTGTGATGAGCAGTCCCTCAGCCTGCAGAGGACTCACTTATAAAGGGCTCAGTAATCTGTCCTCTCTACCACTCTCGTCACCTACTGTAGGAAGCCGTTGGAGGGTGCCACTGCAATACAAATTAAGATACCAGCAGGATCCTGATGGACTGGGGAAACTTTTGTTCATATGCCGGAAAATCAGAATCTTTAGTAATGAGTCTAAACTATGGAAATTGTTGCTCCAAAGTTTTTCTGTGGTGTGGTATTTGCATACAGAAATTAGAGACAAAAACAGTTTAGGAAGTCACTGAAAAAGGTAGACACAGTTTGCAATAGTTACTAAAGGCTTTTTATCTCAAGAAACTGACAGTAAAGCAGGCAGGTAAAAGGAAAACGCACTCAGGCTCCATATCCCCGTTCCAATCAATATCTGAAGCTGTGGTATTGCACGCTGCATGCCAAGAGGGAGATGATTTCTTTCTTTTTCACTCATTCATCTTGTTTTCCTGCTTTCCTTTCTCCCTGATCCTAGTCACTTCTAACTGTTCCCTGCCTTCTGCAGTTTTGTTATGAGATGTTTTAAATTCACTAATCCAGCAATTTATCACTCTGGGGGCGTTCAGTCTTCTCTTGGGTATGTTTAATTGGAATACAAGAGGGTGCGGAGAGTGTTAGATCTAGCACAAAGTGCATAGGTAGGAACCACAAGTGGTGGTGGGGAGGGCAGGATACCATCACATTTAGTCTCATTGCTTCATGAAATACGTAAACTCAAGTTCTTTTCAACGGATGTTCTCAAATTGTTTTCAGGAGGATATGATGCTGCAATTAGTAGTCATTCAAGGTAATACTAAATTGTGGTCAAATTCTTTGGGTCTTGATTTCAAGAATCTGGACTTACCTACTACCTGGCAATAATTAGAGATGCTTCTGAAAAACAGTCTTTTTTGCCTGGCTGCTGGTATTAAATATCAGCATATTACTAAAGCTTGGCACAAGGTATCTCTTTAAGACTGTTTTTAATAAAACATATCCATGTGCAATTATAAATCAAATAGCTTTATAATTAAAAGACATACTTGGCCTTTTTTATCCTGTGAAGGTTTGCATGAAATTGGAGCCTTGCTGTGTTTTGTTTTTTTTTTTTAGGTAATTGAACCTTTGCACAAATAACTTCTTCATTCCTCTTAATTAAAATGTATAACAGCTTTTTATTTAAAGAGCACAAATTCATCAAAACAAGTAACAACCCAAATTGTCACAGAATTGTTGCATTTGTGTTTCCTTGTCACCTGCCCAGAGATATAGGAAGCAATGCAGAGGTGTAGAAGACATTTAATTCTTCTTCACTGGTGTCACGACAGATTTCCAGCATTTCCAACTCCTCCACCTGTTCTCCTCCAGGACAGGACAGCAGAAGGAGCTTTTTTTTTTTTTTTTTTTTTTGAGTATTAGTGAAGTTTGCACACTGACAACACTCTTCAACCAAACTATTGTTTTACCTGCTCCTCACCATTAAAAGTATTGTATTTGTACCTTCTCTCCAGATCCTTAAGAACTGTCTGCCAAAGGCATTTTTACTCAAATGGAATAATACATAATCCCCTACCTTGGACTATGTATTAGTTTGTTATCTTTCTCTCTCCTATTATAATACTATTTAATTTCACAGCAAACTCATTTTTATGCTGTTGTAGTCTCCAACTTTCTCATATTATGTCTGCATCATAGCACAGTGCAGTAAGTCTATGACAAAACATGAATTAATTTTTTTTGTGGCTGCAAGAAAAACCATGTGTTTTGTAGGCTACAGTAATTGGGTGATCTTATTGGGACACCTTCATTGTCACTGCAGGATTTGAAGTGGCAGGTGTTTAGGTGTGATGCAGATTCATCCTCTCATGCCTGCACAGCCTAACAGCATGAAGGCAAATCCAAAGCTTCCAAAAGCCTGTAAAACTCTGATAATCCTGCTAAGATTTACTGCAACTGTTCAAGAAAGGGATACGAGTGAGTCCTGAGATTAGATAAAAAAAGAGAAACCTTTTTTTTTTTTTTTTTAAGATAAGCAACTCCACTCTGAAGGAAGAACGTCTGTAATTCAGCTTAAGTACTATCCAAGGAGAAATTAATTCCTTTCAAATGCAGGGTCAAGTTTTATGTGAAACCATCGTGACCTGTAATCACTTTGGCTGTGAATAAACATGTGTGCTCTGAGAAACCATGGAGTGAAGATAAAATATGGTCACAAACACATCTAGGCAAACTCTCTTGGAGGTCTGTGGAAAGGCTGCCATTGATTTTGACAGGATTTGTATAATGTCTGTAATTCTGCCATTCAGCACAGGTGCTTTTATTCAGGACATTTAGGTTCTCTCAGTGTAAGAAAAAATGCAGCCCACATTATCATCAGCAGAAACCAGAAAAGCATGGTACTTCTGAAAATTAAGCTAGCAAATTCTTTAGAAAGATGTGTTACCTCCAGATGAGTCCTTCTCAACTGGTGATGAACATCAGTTTAAGTACTAGCTTAAATGGGAAAAAGGTTTTCAGCACAGCTGGAAAAAGCAGGCAGATTTTGTGAAGCTGGAGGTTACTACTTTTGTCCTTCCATGAGTGGCACTTTGTTTAACATATGAATTCTGGGGTGCTCATTGATGACTGCCATTGCTAACCAGTGGATCTGCTTCCTAAAGTGGAGGGAATAAAAATAGATAATTCTGGTTTGTGACGGTCAGTGCATTAACAAAAGAGCTCACTATTACAGTGATTTCTATGGCTACCAGCATAAAGTCTCAAATAGCTGTTTCTCAGACACATCAGCTATAAAACTGAATTCATTTCACAGCCCCGAGATCAATGGACTAAGTTCCTCCTGATGCATGACAAACAGAGTCATAAAAAAATTTAAACCATGCTCCTGATTGCTAGAGCAATGGGAAGGAAGCACAGAAAGAAGAAAACCTCATTTTACAACTCAAAGTATTTGAATTTCAACTTCTGGTTACAGGGAAGATGGGCCTTTGAGGAGAGGCTAGAACCATCTATTTAAAGCAGATCAAACAAGACAGTCATATTGATCTGCTCATAATATCCTTGGAGAGTAGATCAATGGTTGAGCATAAAACTTTGGCACACTGTATAGTCCGCTAATAATTTTCTGTTAAAAAAAAAATGTGGCAGAAAAAGCACAGAAAATTAAAGCAAAATTCATCATGGAAACAGATCAATCAATGACTCTTTCCACTGAGCAGAAGAAAGGACACCATAGACCCTTGTCTATGACTCCTCAAGGGCTATGACTCCTCAGGGCTGTAGCCCAGCCACCTCTCCCAACACACCATTCAAAGCACATGGCCTGGGGAGCCAGGGAGCCCCCAGCCAAGCAGCTTGCATGCCAGGTCCCACCTGGGCCACCCAGAGCAGCCTGTCCACTCAGTGCAATGCCAGTTCATAGTGGCACTGGTGTCCTCCGGTCCTTCATCATTCCCGCTTTCCCACTGCATGCCAGGCACTTTTCCTGGTCCACTGAAGGACCCTTATTTCTCTTGGACCTTTGCACTTCACTCCTGGGAATAAGTGTGGAGGGTCCAGGTTGGCTGAGGAGGAGTCCACTCTCCTTTTCTTAGGATCACTGCTCCAAAATGATGGAGCCCTGCAGTTTTGCCAGTTACTCTGAAACTTAGCAAAGGGTAGGAAAGCCAATAGCAAATCTGTATACCAAATCCAAGCAAAGTAACTCCACTGTCTGTAGGAACAGTTGGACAGAAATGAAGGGAAACGAAGCATGCCTCACACGTGGCTGCTCTGTCAGCATGGTCCAGCTGAGAAGATGCCAGACACTACCAGCCCTTCTGTTGAGGACACTTTCATCCAACCTTATGTCCTCCATTTGTGCTCTTGGAAGGAGATGGGGATTTAGTGAGCTCTGCTTTCTTTTGCAACCCAGCTCCACCTTTGTGTGTTACTCATATTCAGAACTCTCCTTGACTTATTGTTCATTATCTTAAGCAGAAATAGTTCTACCTACCTTACACAAAATCATTGCCTGTTACAACCACTTTGCCAAGGCAAAGCCTAGTAAGGCTCTCAGCTGGCCATTGTTACCAGAAACTAAGCCTTGATAAAGTGTTAGCTCATCAGAAGGACTTTCCCAGGGATGTTGCACAATGGCAGGAATAAACTTTTTCGCATGTAAACTTCAAGCTCTACATATACATCCAACTTGTTAATCACATTTAATAGGATGTCACAACCAGGACTGATGCAGGCAGTTTATTACTGACTGACAGTTTAGATAGGATGGTAACTACCTCTGAGATGACAATGAACTTGGGGATCCTTACATCATCCTCTATCCTACAAGCTTGACATTGAAGGCTGACCTTGAAGACAGTCAGGCAGAGCTTTTGCAGATAATTAGGAATATTTTGCTTTGAAAGCCATATGCTTTCACATTGCTGGAATGAAATATTGCAATATTTCAGCAGCACATTTTTAACTTTTTTGCTGGAGGTTTTTGTCACAGTTCTGAATGCAGTTGTTCAAAACATCAAAAAATGATTGCAAGATGGCAGTTAAATTTTGTGAACTCTGAAGGCAGACACTCAAAGATTTGGCTTTCTAGGAAGCACCTCTCACACTATGCACAGGTATAAATGATGCAGCTAACTCAAGGCATGGAGGACAGCAAATCCATAGCTAAGCTGTCTGAAGTAGTTGAGAAAGACTTTCAGTCAGCTACACTGGGAAATTATGTTTTTTGGTTTTCACAAGTTACAGAGATACCTGCATTGTTTGCTACTGAAAAAAAATATATTTACAGTCTATTTAGGTGAAGTGATGTACTCTAATTCATGAAACTTAGCAGAGCTGAAGGGCTACTTTTTAAGTAGCATTCTCTGTTGCCGTTACTGCAGACCATAAGACACAGAAGTAAATGAAGTCTGTTTCCAGAGCCTGAAAGCTAAAGTGGCAGTGCTGACATATGAAATAGTGAATAATACAATGAAAGTAGTCTGCTTTTCTTCTAATATGAGTTTGGAGATGTCAGTGCTGGTACTCTTCAGAGTAATAACATTGTACATTATTAAAGACAAGATCTCAACAGCTGCTTCATGTTAATATAAGATCCCTGAATATATTCTGAGAAGCTCCATGTCAGTCCAATATAGCAACATAGGCACTGCAATTCTAACTTACAGTATAATTACCGCCTTCTCTTATGCTTTCAGAGTTTATTTCCCTTTTTTCTTTTTTTNAACTCTAAAAAGCTACCCACAGTTCTTCATATTCACATTTGAAGAAAAAGAAAATTATTTTAAAGTTAGTTGAATCTCTGTTCTTTTCCTAGAGTTTCTGCATTCATGCCTCTGTCTTCACTTTTCCTTGAGTAGAATTCCACTGTTCCTGTTTCTCAAGACTGAGCATTACTAGCAGCAGCTGTGAGTAGATTCATGAAGAGCCTCACACAGGATCTGATCTTAAATTCTAGCTGTTCACACGCCGTGTGCTAGCATATGTTATAAGCAACTATAAATTGTGTACAGATGTGTGTTGGAATTCCAGTGTAGCCAAGCTAACAGTGTTGAATAACATCTCATATGCTTTGTAATTATACATAATAAATGTGCTGTCATATGACAGAGTCTGTGGATTTATCCAGTGGCTTTGGCAGCAAGGAGTAAGAATTACCATGTGAATTTTTAAGCAAGATTTTTAATATGGGGTATGCAAACCAAAGAGAGGAGGATGATTTTTCATGAACATTTTATGTAAGAAGCTAAGCTTAAATGAACATACAAGCCGGGACTTGAGAAAGATTTGATTAGAGCAGGTTTTGAAAGTCTAGAAACAAAAAAAATTTAGATATAAGTAAAAAGAGAAAGTATGCAAACATTGTCCTAGTTGAAAAAGCAACGTGCCAATAAACAGTAAAGAGAGGGAAGTGCAGTAAAGGAAATGGGAGGAGCAAGGACAGGAAGGCCGCTCTAAAGAAGCTCCAGGAAGAGCGGGGCTGAGGAGAGATGAGACTCCTTGATGTACCTTCCCACAGCTTGTAAACAGTCTCTGCTGTCCTCTTCTGCAAAGCTGATGATTTTCATGTCTACCAAGTGAAGATTAGTGTGTTGCAGTCTATACGACAGAATTTGAAGAATAAATGCCAGCAATAGCTACCATCTGCATTGCCTCAGAGCCCTCATGTTGGGCTGTACTCCTCATTGCCCTTGTACCAGCTGTCTCCTTTCCATGTGTCCAACAGAATGGGTGCACTGGCATTTCTTCCCTTCTGACCAGTGGCAAACACCAAGCAGATAAAGGCAGCCTGCTTAGAGCAAGTAACACTTTTTTAAGCTGTGTGAACAAAGCAATAGAGGAAAAAGCAAGGGAAAGGCCTGAACACACTCTCAGAATGAGAAGGTAGGTAGCTTGCAACTGGTAGAAGATCAGGCTGTTGTGGCCTCTCCCACTCAGAGGCTGAGCCTCAGCACGTGGTTTAAGTTAATCGAAAACAAGGTTGCTCTGATCCCACTATCCTGCCCATTTCCAGCTTTTTATGTCTTTCTCCTCTGTGACTTTAGTGCAGGCATTCATTTGATTGCACAGTGAAATGATTCAGGGAGCTGGAAAAGCTTACCATGACATAAAATAATTAGCTTTCAGCCAGGTCAGTTCCATGAACAGGATTTGCGTGAAGCCAGATTGATGCCAGGGCTAATGCAAGGGAGGAGACAGAGGTGTGCAGCCCTGGGGCACAGAGAAAGCACAGGTTGCAGTAATCTAGTCTTAGATTGCCTTAGGCTGCCACGGAAGCACACCCTGATGCCTCTCAGCAGGTATCACAAGCTGTTTTGCAGTCCCGTAAATACACGTTTGCCCCTTTTGGGTAATAGAGAGAGACCTTTAATTAATAAACTAAGATGTTTTGTGTTTCCTCTCCCCCAAGTTGTCATCCTGATTGAAGAGGACTTGTAGGCTTAATGAGAGTGCTATCCAATAGACAGTACTAGCAAATCATTAGTGAACAGCATCAGCTCTGATGGAGTTACGGCTTTCAAGATTCATCCTGTGTTTAAGGGAGATTTGCTACATCAAAGCTGAGAAAATATATTAATAACAAAAAGATCTATTGCAGTTTGATTATATCTTGCATTTTTGTTATTCAGCTTACCTTTTGGTATAGATCTGATGCTTGCATTACACATTCAAGTGCATTTCCCCATACATATAGTATTTGCATCATTTGGCAGAGAACATGAAAACAAAATGATGATCAGACTTCCCAGACTGTGCTGTTAAAGTGTCCGTTAACAGCAAAGACATGCAGTTAAATCACTTCATATTAAATCAGCAACATTCTTAACCCCGAAGCATGGCATCTTATTATTTATTGACTCTTTACTCTTGACTCTTTGGACTCCTCATATCTCATGAGGCTGATTAGCTACATATCTGATGGTTGGGTTTTCTCCTCTCTTAACATCCTTCGGCTTAATCTGTGCAGGTCATTTTGCTTGACCCACTTTTTCCAAACTTGTGATACTCCTTGATACCCTCAGAGTCTACCTTATAACGCTGCGATAGCTTAACACTGTCCCGCCTCCAGGCTTTCTCTGCGACAAACAAAAAGCTGAATACTCCCATTCCTTATCTGGGAGGGACAGCTGCAGTCGTTCTTCCTAGTTCAATTTAACTGTGTATTTCTGAAAGATTAAGTGCTGTATACAAAATTCAAAGTGTTGAAAAAATATCAGTGGAGAATGTTTAAAAGCATGGGAGAACTAACACTAGGAAGAGCTGTGGCTCAAAAATCCCAGGTAACATTAGCTTGTCTGCCTACAGACTGTGCCTGTCAATGAGCAACATAGCTTTTCTGCTTTTTTATTGTCCCACTGCATTTTCTTGCATTGGATGCTATACTATTTCCCTGAGACTTTTCATAAGGCAGATTATATTTGACCACATTATGAAGCAATGTTTCCTGATTTTCTGGAAGAACTGGTCGGAATTACATGACATTATGGCACGTAATGATGGTAAGGCATTGCAAACTCTGCTACTACTTAAGCAGTTTCTAGGCCAGGTTAAAGTGCAGCAGAATAGCAGGATTTAGTGACACGTTATGACTGGATGAATTTTTGTAAAATACAGCCTTTCATCTGAGTGTCTTAAACTTCACCTTAACAGAGTATCATTGTGAGGGGTAATGGAGGACTTCAGCAGCAGTGTGGAGGAATTCACAGGCTCATTCAGGAAAGGAACTCAGGAGCCCAGCACTGCCCTTACAAGGCTTAGGGACCCCAAATGTCAGCCGTAGCCTGGCAGACTAAGCAATGACAGGCCAAAGAGCCTGCTGTCAGCTTTCGGACCAGAGTCAGTAGGGTAGGGCTGGTCTCAAGTACACAGTACAAAGGATAACTTGTCAAGAAAGTAGGATATGAAGGTAGTGTACCATACATGGAGAATGATCCTGGACTGAACAAAAACATATATTTTTTTCAGATATTGTTACTGGTTCTGGCAACTTTGTTATTTTTTTAGAGAAAAACAACATTAGAGGAGTTTCTTTGTCCCAAAGGATCTGTGTTGCTACACCAACGCACGACTAACTACATTGTTAGGACTTCAGCTGTAAGATTTACTATGCTCTGCTGCATTCCCAACCAGCATTCCCTACTTAACAGATAAGGAATTAGTTTGGTGATTAAATTATTTCCAGCAAATGCTCTCCTCTTTCAGCTAGGCTGGTTGTCCTTTTGTTGTTTTATTGACCTCCATTTTCCAGGCCATTGCATTTCCAAACAGCAGTCTTCAGAAGCATTATTCCATTCAAGAAACAATTAGTTTACAAATTTTAACATATCTGGAGCCTTACTGGTATCTGGTTGCCTTTCTTCATCTGTCAGCTTGTTTCAGGTGGTTTTGCATGTCTTTCCCATCATTTTAGTTGATTGCTCTGGTTTAGTAGGAGAAGCACTGCTGTAGCTGCTAGGAGCAATGCCAAGTAGTAGACCACACTGTGGTGACTGTGTGAGACAGCTCTGCAGCTTCCCAGATTTCAGAGGCTGAGAGAAAACCACTTGGGAATGTTTGCTATGGGAGGTGATCAGCTGCTGAACAAGTGAGTTCAAACTAGAAAAAGTGACATGCGTGCCACAGTGGAGCTTTTAGGGTTTGGCTGTGTCTCTGCAAGGGCTTCGGCAGGGTCTCCCCACTGCAGCATGGAGGCCTGGTGCACAAAATGATGCAGGAGCATCTTTTTCTCCTTCATGACACCATTGGCCAATATCTGTCTTGGTAACCAAGAAACCACAGAAACTTTAATTGAGATTCGTCCCTACACTACACACATGCTCTTTTTGTCTCCATCCCTTTCAGTATTGAACCAAGTTTCAGACATAAAATCTGGCTCTGTGGTGAACAAGCTGAAGGTGAACAGCTGAAGGATTCTGATAGTCACTCTCTGAATGAGCTTGCAGAGGCTAAGTAGCTAGATTAGGAAAGTACAGGTGGGAAAGCGATAAACCCCACGATCAGAGGCATTTACAATGTGCTATGAGATTCTGCTTTGTGCTGTTTGTTGCTCTAGGCTGGGATTTTTAAATCCCAATCTTTGTTGTTTTCCCAGCTTTGTTTGCTCAAGGCAAAACGGTTGTCAAATACCTCACACAGAGGATCCTAATTCTGACTGGGACATCCAGTAATATACAACTTAAATGAGACACAGTACTACTGTGCAGAATTATGTCGTTCTGGTCTTACTGCTGCTGTTATTTCACTGATTTTACCATATGGTGGATGTTTTCAGTACCCATACAGAGTTTCAGCCCATATGCCAAAGCATAGCGTGATGTACACTGAAGGCCACATTTTACCAGCTTTGCTCCCCTGCAGCTGTGTCTTGTAAGGTCTGTCCAGTCCCCAAACAGGAAGAGAAAAGACATGCCGGATTTTCCTGCTTCTGAAAACCTGAAAACAGCATCATGGCAGGTTAAGCAGAGTTCTTTTGACTGACCTGATACTGAAGGAAAGTAAGTAATTTCTTAAGACTCACTTATAATGTTACTTTCCCTGTGTGGCATAAGGTTTTGGATTGTGTTTTTTTTTTTTTTTACCATCCTTATGTTATAGCTAGAGTCTTGATTGCTAAAGTCTTCTTTTGCATGCTCATAAATAAAGGGTTACTGCTCAGGAGCTGATTGCTGGGAGTGCGGCTTCTGGCTCCTTGCAATTGTAGGATAGATGCGCCCTCCCGTGTACCAGCTCCGAAGTGTTTTTGCAGCCATAGCATTCAGAGATCTGAGACACCTCTCTAGAAATTTGGAGATCTATTTTTAAAACATTTTTTCAAATAGCAGCTCTTCCAAAGCTCTCTTTCAATCACACAGAAGTTATTAATTTTTTTTTTTTAATTTGGAAGAAATATAGATGCTTAGATTTGCAAAACATGTAGCAATAAAAATAGTGGTGCTGGCTTCCCCCACCTGCCTTTTCTGCTTGTGCAGTGAACCCAAGTCAAAAGAAACAAATGAGTACATTCCCCAGGAGTTTTTGCTGTTTCCACAGATGGTCTGATAAGATTTTGTATAGCTACCTCTCACAAAAGAAGTAAATTCCTGTCAAATACAACAGGGTAAAGAAAGAAACACTTCAAAGTAGCAGTCACTTTGCATAAGCTTCTTTGAAGAAGTGTAGCACCAGATGTACATATATAATTTCAGGGAACCACTAGAGTTTAGCTAGCACCACTGAGAAATCTTTTATTTTTGATATATACTTTGACTTCAACACCATCATCCTTGCATGAATTCACCACAGAACATTGAATCAAAATAATGACCATCACTATCTGCATCCAACAATATAAATTACTGCATTTTTCAAGAGTCTGTGTTCCTGAAACATTAGAGCTTATCAGTGAATTGTAAGCTGCCTGCATTACAGAGGTGTAATAGAGGAGTCTCTGACTGATCAAAAGAGGATCTTTTGGTGACAAGAAAAGCTCCTGGAGATAATTCTAGTTGAAATGGCAGAAGAGTTATGCCAGCCATATTTTCCATCTCAGCTTCTGACACATTTTTTCCCCAGAGTGAAAGAGGTTAGAGGCTCCATGTCTTTGTTTCTTCATAGTCCCTGGAAAGAACCTGAAGTGATCTGCTGAGTAATGTTGGCCGCAAGCTTAAATTGAGTTCTGTGAATAATACCCTTTTGGGTGACAGCATAGCTGTCTCAAAATTTACTTTGCTTTCCTTCTTCTTTTGTACTGCTATCCAACGTGATACAAATGATGCTAGTACCTTTATTTGGGTTAGAGATGTATTGGACTGCTTTCCTTTCAATAGATTATCCGGTCAGATTCATTGATGTCCTTTTCTTTTCTTTTCTTTTCTTTTCTTTTCTTTTCTTTTCTTTTCTTTTCTTTTCTTTTCTTTTCTTTTCTTTTCTTTTCTTTTCTTTTCTTTTCTTTTCTTTTCTTTTCTTTTCTTTTCTTTTTTCTTTTCTTTTCTTTTCTTTTCTTTTCTTTTCTTTTCTTTTCTTTTCTTTTCTTTTCTTTTCTTTTCTTTTCTTTTCTTTTCTTTTCTTTTCTTTTCTTTTCTTTTCTTTTTTATGTCTTGGTATGGTTTTCAGGCTATTTCTCTTCATCTCCTAGTGTAGGTTGGGAAATTCCAACCTACATTGTTTCCATTGATCTATTTTGCCTTGCCACCAAAAATTGCAATCTTCTTTCTCTGTTGCATTTATTCAATCAGTAGTCTTGCAGTTTCTTTAACAGTCCTTGTTCATGGAAGAGATTTTCGTAGCTTTGAGCTACTTCATTTCTCTAGAGAGGAAATTAATTTGCACTTTAAACATAAGCAACACTTAGTCTCCATTCAGAAACTGGCAGCTCTTATGCTGTGGGCTGCCTCCGATCTATCACTATTTTTTATTTTATCCCAATTTGTTTCCTTCTTTTAATAAAAAAGAATGTCAGTACTGGAACCTGATTTCAGATCCTGAAATTACACTTCCTTTCACTCAGGCCAACCAAGAAGGAAACCTACCAATTACTTCTGAAGGTAAAATCACTTGCTTTGCAGTAAGCTGATGGTGTATCACTTCCTCATTTGGCAGCTCCTATTAGTGTGCCTCAAAAGCGAGGAAAAAAAAACAAAACTTATAAGACTATAAAAGTGGAGGTTGAAGTTTGTGCTGTTACTAAACACTCAAATATATTTACTGAGTACAATAAAAAGTTAGACATAATATGAAAGTCTAGTAGGACACTTTTACAGTTTTAACACTTCAAGTCCAAAATTGGATTTGACAAAAATTCCAAAAGTATATACGAATGTTTCCCAGGGGACTTTTCGAAGTCAGTTCAAAACATAGCTGCTAGTATTTATTAGTCACCAACAGCTTGTCCATGGTACATATTCTCATACAAACTGGGCCTCAGGATCCCAGAACAAAGCTGTTTGAAACCAAACTTCTATTTATTGTAGCTGTATCAATCCATTCTATGTTAATCCAATTCAGCCAGATGCCGTGGATGAATTCCATAGTACATCGTCATTTACAGCACCAATTCCCTCTCAACCATCATTTTCCTCCAACCATTTCTGGTATCTCCAAAGTTTAGATGAAAACTGGTGTTGGTCTGCCTGTCAGAAAGGATCTCCATGAAGAGCTTAGAGAAGTTTAATGAACTGAAAACAATTATTTAGACTGAAAAGATACGTCTTCACAATATTCCCACTCAATAAAAATTGATGTACTTTCCCCTAGATCTCCTTGATAATTTGAAATTGAGAGAGTACCACTGCTGTCTTAGAGAAACTTTCTATATCCAGTCTAGCTAACAAAAGAGAGGATTACATGGAGACTTGGTGTTTCTGAAGTCTTATTTTCTTTAGTTTGTCTTTTCTCCTGACAGACAACATAACCCCATCCATAAAGATGAATGCAAGGTTTAAAAAGGCTTTGAGAACTAGTCTAACCTCTGATACTCAAACCCTGTATGTCATCTACTACTATATGGAAGTACTTTTTAGATAGCTGTTGAACTCATGCTAAACTTAAGCAGCAACCTCCAATTCTTCAATTGCTAATACTTTTGCTTGATACCTGTACTCTTCAACAAATAGTCTAGTTTCCCAACAATTAAGTTATTCTGTTTCTCCTGCGGATTAATAAAATGTTACTGGTGGGTTGCTCTTTTTTTTTTGTTTCTTGTTTTTGTTTCTTGGAAGAACACCTTCAGTCAGGAAACAATTAGGTTGTTTTGTTGCTGGCATAGTGTTTCTGTCTTCCAGAGAAATATGCAGATATATGATGCGAACACTAATTTGTGGTTTGGGAATCGGGTCAGCTAAGAAGGAAATCCTTTGGAAATTTCTCAGGTCCTGACTCCCTGTCAGATAACAGTGTCCCAGTCCACCCTTCCCTGTAGCGTTTGGTAGTTTCTTCCAGGACACCCAGAAATGCACGGCCCTGTCTGTGAGGTAGGATCTTTATCTTCCTCACTGCCTGGAAAAGAGACTATATAGCTTGGATGCTACTTAAATAGGAAAAGTAAACCCTGCCATTACTATTACTTTTGGTTAGACAGAAAGGGAAATTGTGTCCTATAAATTGTTCTTGGCGGCCTGTAGTATTTATTTACAAAACAAGTAGTAGGAAGAAGATCCCAGTGCAAAGATCCCATTTTAAAATGAATTAATTTGTCAACATTTCTTTTTTTCATTCATTTCAATTTGCATGCAAGGATACTAAGTTTTATCTCTGGCTGTGCTACAGGGCTATAGTTTATTCACAGCAGGAAAGATAGCAAATATAAACAGCAAGCTAATGGACTGAACCGCTATCTAGCTGCAGCTAAAGCATAGCTAAGTAAGGTTGGTGTTACACTACAGTAGCTGCAACAAACAAGTCAATACGTGTCCTTCAGATTATAGCTTATTTGGTTCATGTGCATTATGAAATTTAAACTTCAAGTATGCATTTTTAAAATGCATTTGACAGAATTTGTCTGATTCTTTCCAAGGTATGTATAGAAATGTTGTTTTAAATTAATTGAATTTATTTGAATTCAAAATATGAAAATAAAAATACTGACATCTAAGTATATGGGCTTATCCCCCAGACTGCTATAAAGCCAGTGGAGAGGCAGAGAAACTTTTAAGGTGCCACTCATTTGGCTTAGTTCAGAGGTCTAGACACATGGGGAATGGCACCTGGAAGGACCTGTTTCTCTCCATTGACTGCAAATGGAGAGTGTGACAAGCTCAGATGGAGAGGTCTACATTTCTGACATATTTTAAACTGGCAAGCTAATAACTTGCAAAAATATGGCAAAGTGATTATTTAACCAACACTAACTTTTATCTTGTCCATGGTCATCCCTTTGCTGGGCCAATCTTTGGCACTTACTACTTTTCTTGTGGAGTACTTCTTGGATTTGTGTATCCTTTGCTGGCTACAGTTGCTTTTAAGTTGAATTAATCTGACAATGTTCTGTATTACTTTCAGAGTATTTCCATAAAGAATAGAAGTTTCCACGAACACACAGATGTCCTTGATGGGGAAAGATGGACTTTGTTCTTCTTACTCTTTCGCGGATAATGGAATTAGTATAGCCAGCATGTTGTGAATTATCACAACTTTTACGTGACAGAGGATAACTGTGCACCTTCAACAACTGGCTGACCCCTACCTTTGAAACACTCATGTGAGGGGTCTTAAGTAGCCTCTGTAGTCAGAATGTAATGGCTGCTTCACCTGAATGTGGAGATGTCTGCTGCCCTGTGTTTTGATGGCAGCAATAGAGAGAAATGCACTCCTTTTTCAAATTTACAGAGAATTTTTCATGGATGCAACAATGAAAAAATATCTAGAAAAAATATACAAGAAAAACTTCTTTACTGATATGCCAACTTCTTTCATTCCTGCATACAAAAGCCAAATTATTTATTTGCATGTGATCATATATTCTATAAGATTGCAGCAAATCCTCACTGATGTCTTAGGATAAATTTTTACATAATCAGGCAGGTATAGGATTACATTTTTTCTACAGATACATAGTCTATTATTAACTGGAGTCTAAAAATGCTTCTATAAGCACTGCTTTGAGCTGGAGTCATTGACTTTATTTTTTAGACAAACAGCGATGAAAAATCATCAAGTCTGTTGAGTTGCCTTAGTTGTTAAAATGACATTTTATGCGAGCTAGCCAGCTAACTATTGATAAGCCTGGGCATCTTGTTTCCTCATGTGAGCTGTCATGACAGCTACGTATTTTGTATTTTTTATGCTGCTAAAACAATGAGCAGAATTAATCAAATGGGCTGGCAGCAGGCATTGTTCACTGGAAATCTCAGTTCCTTCTGCAGGAAGATGAAAATACATGAAAATAAATATCCTGAATTTCAAAAAGCTGTATGTCAGAGTCAGGATCCTGAGCTTGAGGATGAAGTTGTCCAAATACTTCAAGAAGTACATTGTCTCCATCCTTTCTGGAAACCAGAAATTAAAGGGAAAAAAACTCTCCTGCTTCCCCCCCCCTCCTTTTTTTTTTTTTGCTTGCTTTTTTTTTCCGTCCTCCCTCTATTTGAAATTCCGCATGGTCTTCCTCCCATGAGGAGGATGTCTGAGTAGGCCTAGGTAAGTGATGGGGGATAAGAAATATCTGGAATAAAGTGGATTTGGCTCCAAAATACAGATCTCACAGCAATGAAATCTCAATTGTGAAGGAAAATCAGGAACAGGACAATCAAATTAAATATGTACACTAAATCTTGATTAAAGAGTCAAATCAATTACCTGGCTGATAACAAAGGCAGATCAACAGTCATCACAGTAGACTTCTGGTAGAAATTTTGGCACTGTCTGACTTATATTTCTAGGTAATTCTGTATTAGGAACAAAATGACTTTCTGTACAGTAGTTCGGACTTTTAAGCTTGTGCTTGGAGCATAAGTTTCCAAAGATCTCTCTACATAGTGGCAACAAATTCAGACTTTGATTTTCTATGTTGAAGAAGTTTGTTCACAAGCATAAATCTGGAAGTCCAGTTCAAACCACTATGCTTTACTAACAGTGCACATTAATTCTCATTTGGAAGCCTGCAGGAAATTCTTTTGGCCAAAGAAGGCTTAAGTTTCAGAGCTCTCGTCTCTGAGACGCTTTCCATAGCATTACATCTCTCTCAGCATCTTCTGGCACATCTTTTGACTCAAATGTGGGGTACACACAAAAGACGTGGAAGTGTTAAAAGGTTCTTTCATACAGTGCCATAGCAATTTAATCATTTACTCCAGTGCTGCCCCAGCCAGGTANGACCTGGAATTAAATTGCTCAGGAAATTCACTCTCCATCATGTGGTGATTAGAAGCACTTGATCTGAAGTTTCTTCCTGTGGCATGGTATTCTCCATGTGTGACTGCTGGACTGGGAGCTTTCCTACCTCCTCTCTGCTTTTCCCATCTCCAAAGAATTTAAGGCACTATAAAGCACTTACCTTCCCCCTCCACCCCTCATCCTGTTCTCAAGGAGGAAGTGACTTGAAGTGTGGGTCAGATTTTTGGAAAGTCCTTACTGTTGCACTTCTCATTTAAATCAGTGGGATGCCTGCCCAGAACATTAGATATTCAGAGCTGCTTTTGTGCAAGAAAATGAACAAATAGCTTTCAGCTGTCTCCCAGAACATTCCTTGTGAGACCTCAGGACCTTTATTCCATCCTTCTTGATCTCTTCTGCTTTTGAAAGTCATTTGAAAAATCTTCCCTTGTTGATTATCTGCAGGATCTTCAGAAGATTATAGCAGATGGAGAAACACAAATTTCATTCAAGGTGAGAAAACAGTATGATTACAATTCATTGGCACTCAAGCATGTAATAAAAAGGTTGCCCACTCACTGCATCCCTTTGTTTCTCTTCTTCCTTAAACACTTTGTTTCTTTTTAAACAGAGAAGTTATTAACTTTGCCTTCCATATAACCAGGCTTGTACATTTTCTCACCTGCCCCATGCTGATTATTGGAAGTCTCACACTACCTTCCTTGGTGTAAGGGCCTTGAGCTCCCCATATGTACAGGACATCTTTGCTTGCTAATCTATTCAAATCATCGTTAAGATTCCAAATCTTATTGCCTGTTTTGCTACCTCTTACAGTTTCCCAACACTGAGCTGAAGCTTCCTCTCCTTCCTCACCAAGCAGAGATGTACAGAGAGCTCTCTTCACTTTTGCCTTATTTGCTTCTCCCAACTTAATTCCACTGTTCTGTCATATTTATCTTCAGTCGCTTTTTGCAGAAAATGCTCAGTGCCTTGTATTATATCATATATGCAGAGACATTCCTCTGGAAGTTGTCTGCCTCATTAACTTCCAAAATCTACAAGACACAAGGGCAGGGAGTTGTAGAAACATACTTAGGAACAGAGCTTTTCCAGCTGCACTTGCTCTTGTAATACAGGGTTTTGAGACCATAAAAAAAAGCAACCACACCAAAACCGCACTTTGATGTATTATGCAATGTGCTTGATGAAAACAATAAAAAAGCTTTCCACTCTATATAGCACTTCATAAATATGCATTTATTTCCTCATCTTTCATCAGTTTTACAGTTTTAGCCAGTGCCTCAGTGTTAATATTTGTCAGAAGCATATAATGGAACTTCAGATACTGTTATTCTATAGTTCTGAAGTTATAAACAAATTAATGGGCCTTTCCATAAGGAACTGAGCCAAAAAATAACGCAACTAATTTCTTATACCATATTACAGAGTTACATCAGATTTCAAACTTACATTTCTATCCTATCCCATGTATTGTATTTACATATTTGAGCAATTTGTTTACTATTTACATATTTCAAATACTGTAGTCATAAATCTGTTCATATTGTACATTCCTGTTTAAATTTCTATTACAGAAATTCTTTAACACACATTTTAGACACTACAGTTTCAGTATTTCACATCAGTTGTAGGAAATTACTGCCTGGTTTCACTAGTGATGTGTCAAGATGCCTCCTTCATAAGAAAATACATATTACAAAGGAATTTAATTTCAGAACCTGGAATTTTGAAAAAAAAAAGTACATGGGATGTAATAAAGTTATTTCCTTTTCTATGTAATATTATGTTTGGAATGACATTTTACCTGAGATGTAAAATTGTTAAATGTAAGGTTGTTGTTGATTTTTGTTTGTTTTTAATAAAATGAAATATTTTATGTAAATTTTAAGGTATTGAAAATTTTGAAATTTTACATAAATGTTGGCCTTCTATTTACTGAAAACTATTCCTATCTGTATAGATATATAAATTTTATAT
>VXAL01018932.1:181531-218630 GCA_013399475.1 Chauna torquata
GAAACAGTTATTACTTTAACCTAAACTAAATTAATTTATTTCAACATTGATGATATTACTATACAGATTAAATCCCATACATAAAATCAAGTTCAAATGATAATTTTAATTTATTTTGAAAAGGTCCTAACATTTGGATTCCTGCTTTTGTAGGGCTTATGTTTTATCGTAGCAAAATGATGTCAGCAAATACTTGCAACCTTCTGTTGACCAAAACTCCAGATTGTAGCTCTATGCTAAACTATGATGCACAGCATCAAATCTCAATTATTGCGCTTCAAAGGATCCTCTGAAAGCATTACCTGAAAACTATTCTTTTCCTATCCCATTATAGAATGGTCAAAAGGACATTATATCTATACGTGTTGTTGCTTATTCACTGTATTGTTGGCCTCCAGAGCATGGCGTTACACAATTGGATACATTCTCAAAATTATGATTGATCACTAAGTCTGATACTTTTGACAAAAACTTCCCAGTCACTTCAGACATTTTCATCTTCCCTGATATTCTGTGGAGAACCCTCTGGCACTGATGGAAAGATAAGCTGGTTTTCTATTTATGCATGAAAATTTATAAAATAAATTTTCAGTTAGTTGCAGTCAAATCCCACCACAATTGTTAGCTCTGGTTTCTCAGTCTTTCCAGGTTTCTTGTCCCCAGGTAATTTCCTACAGGTCACTTTTTCCTCCTCCTTCTATTAGGTTTAGGCAAAATTCATTTCCAAGCTGCCAAAGCCCAGGAATAGCGGTAATAAGGAACTCACTGGGACAATGTCTGTATGTTCAGTTCTGATGACTGCAGATCCACCACGGCCTGCAGCAGCAGAAAGCTTCAAGTCCTCACATGTACACTGAAACTTGCCTAATGTGAGCAGACTCTTTGAAACACCAACTGCTAGAAATTTTCTCCTGAGGTCATGCATATGACAATTTTATAAGGCTCATAATTTGACCAAACTTGAGAGGTTTATTTTATTTTTATTTTTATTTTTAAATAAATGGCGGGCCAAATGCCCACAAACCTTCAAACCTGACATAAAAGCCACCCTAAGCCAAATACGAAGCTTGCATTTCAAACATTCCAATGAAAAGATCACCTGGTCATCCTCTCATGTTTCAACTGTTTTAGCTAAAACATTCCTTAAAGCTGTGACAAAACAGGAAAAGGGAAGTTTTTGGATGAGTTACATCACAACAAACTGAACGTGGCATATTTTGATGGGAATTACAAAGCAATCTTATGAGTAAGTGCAGCTGTTAAGCCTGCTTGTATCTTCTAGGTGCTCTATTTTTGTAGAAAAAATGCAGACAATTTGTCAGCATGTGCATATATATTTATGTATATGCTTTCACAAATATGTTTGTTAAGATTTATTCAAAAGAATAGGAATGAGTAAGCAGGAATGCAATTAAGAATTCAACCATTATCCTGCTATAGATCCGAATTCTGCAATATCACATATAAGTACACAGTCAAATCCTTTGTCATAAGGGTCTTATCTTCCTTGTCTTGCTTCTCCGTCTCCCTCCTATGTGCCTGCTTTCATGGAATATGGCTGCAGGTGCCCTTAACGAGGTTTCTGTGATTTCAGGAAACAGTGAGGAACAGAAATGAACACAAAATGTTTCGTATTTTTGTGAGGCAATTATTTTGCCTTCACCTGTTCCATGGTCTTGCTATACTGGTTCTTGTAAGATAAAACAAGAAAGGACAAAAGTTGAGCAGTACTGTATATTTAACTACAAATAATAAGTAGTAATACAACAGAGTTAGCATGAGAATGTCTGTACTACACTTGAGAGCACCTTTTTTTTAATAAAGTGTAATACAGTTACCAAAAAACACGTTTTTTAAAAAAATTCTGTCTACTTATTTGACAGTTATGCTCATAACTGTAATTAATAAATTAGCAATGAAGAGTAGGAAGGTTGCGTAAAACGATGACAAATGTCTACCTCCATGAAAGTTTTTTTTTAATTTACCAAAGTAACTTTCAACTAGCTCTAAGACACAGTAGTTAATTCAACAAATTTTGTGAAATTAGCTGTTTTAATGTTTGCAGGGCCAAGACTTTGCTGGGTCAGACTTCTGGTGTGAACTTCTGGTAGAAATGATTTCCACTACTCAAGTAGTGTTTTGATTTTTGTTTTGGGCTACTGTTCAAATAAATTTAGGCCTAATCTGTACTTCTTCCACTGAAGAACTGTGAGCTTCCTAGGAGACCTCAGCACTTGTGCTCTGTAGAACATCACCTAATGGGATGTTGCAACCAGCACCTGCCTGTGTAAAAGGTACTATTAAGCTATCCAACAGCTAATGAACTAAAGCTGAACTGTTTTCAGCACTGAAGGTAGAAAGCAGGAGTTCACTTTGGTAACACATTTGGTCAATTGTACATGTTTTTCAAACTGTAAATGTTGGTACAGATTTGTGAAATACAGATAAATCTTGTAGATAGAGGAATTCTGTTTATATATTCAGTTTTGAAGGTAAGGAGATCATACTGGATATGCATATCAGAAAATTATTACAATACTATTATTTAATTTCTTAAAACCTTCTACATAGTAGCCACTATTGCAAACATATAACTGTTCAATATTTGAAATAAAAAAGACAAAGGAAATACAGTAACAGTCATCTATTTTTAGTTACATTTAACCTCCCAAAGTACTGAAGGTCCATTATATTACAGAACAAACCACATTTTCAAAAATAAATTTACCGTTTTAGAGGTTTGTTGTGACCTATAGAGAACCAGACAAAATAAATGAATTTTCTACTAGGACACACAGCACAATAGCAGGAGAAATCAGGTGTTCTGCACTTAAGGCTGGAAAACTTCACCTTAAACTCTTTGTTGATACATCTTTAATATCCATACTGTATTAAGTTTACAATGCAGCTCAAATATGAAGTAGCACTATTGGTGAAGACCTAGTTTAATACTTCTATGATAAGTTGCAAACATTCATAATTTTCATTATAATCAAATACATAAAGAAATGGCAGAGTAATCCACTGACTGTCCAAGTCCATTTCCCTTTGAGTGGGCATTTTGCCATTGTTACCAAAGGAAAAGGATCATTCTTTAACTATTGAAAGTCTAAGACTGACACTGACCAGTGAATATGCGTTATAGACCAAAGTGAAGTAACTGGCCAACACGATGAAATACTACCTGAGTGATTTACTGAAGATAAGGCTTATCACAGGAATCTGTGGTTATTACTTTAAAGAGTTTCAAAACTGGCTGAGACTGACATAAATTTTACAGCTTGTTGAAAAAACCTGGAAAAAACCCTCATGAAGAAAATTTTAACTGCTAAAAAAAAATCATGCTACATTTATTGCTGTCTGAATCTGCAGCATTCTTAAAAAAAAGAAAAAAAGACACACTCAAAAGTCTTAGAATTTGAAGAAATGTACAAACATATGCTAATCAATATTTACAAGAATACCTGACAAGTTAATTTAAAGCTGCTCAATTTAGCATTGTACACTTGCAAAAGAGCAAAGATGACCATATAAATAATGACTCAAGAGCATTCATTTTAAATTATTATTTTTATTTTTTCTCCAACAGATAAGTAGGAAGCACTAGAATCCTTGTGCAAATAAGGCATCCATGCTAACTGCTTAAATTTGCTTTCCTATTCACAATCAGAATTAAAATATATCAGACACTCTTTGAAATATGATAAATCACAAACTTGGTTTAATATTTAAAATAAAAACTCATTGGTGACAAACTGCTTGGTATATTTCAGAACAAGAAAGCTGAATCGGAAAAGCAGCATTTGTAAAATACTCCTGCAAGAATTGTATTTTCTGCTTAATTTAAATGATATTGCAATATCACCTGGCTGGGGAATCTGTCAAATACTTCCTAGTTTCATTGAAATTATTCACCAAATATCACGGCTGAAAAAGTATCTTGATGTTCCGTAGACACTTAATTCAGTTGTTGCAAATCACAGCCACTTATCTGAGCAGACCTGGTTGGCTCCGTTTTTTCATAAAAAGTATCTAGTAAGTGCATATGTGCAAACAGAACAATCACCACTGCCAGTTTTTATTTTTTATAAGAACAATTCCACTTTTCTCCCCACACACTTATTTCCATTGATTGTTACTTTTAGGACCCATTATGCTGCAGTTCAGCAAAAATTAGCTGTTAAGGGGGCAATGTTTTAATACAAGCACTAGGGACCAAAAGCACAATGAACTACCCTAAGAGACTCTATCAGAAAAATGATAGGCTTAATACTCCATTTCACAGCTTAAAATGAAATACTTTAAAAGAAAATCACTTAACTGTGGCTTTTAATATCTTTAAATAACAACAGTTTTCAACTTTTTCAAAGCACTTAAGATAATCTAAGTTGTTAGATTTAGTTACGTACGCTATAGGATGAAGTTGACTTTCAAACAGTTATAACCTCCAGCCTTCCCTAACTATTCTTTTAATACTTTTCATACTATTGCATGCTAAAAAGACTTTAAAGTAGTTTAAATATTCATGATTAACTATGCAAGTTTTGCCATAATTCTGTGGGTTACACTGTTCGTAAACAGTGACTATTCACAGTCCTGTGACACATGGCACACAGCACAACCAATACTGCACAAGGCTTTAAATTGCATGAGTTGTGTGTATTTGCTCTCCAGATGTTTAGGGGGTTATTCTTAAACTAACCTAACCTTTGTAATGCTGACAAAAGTCTGACACTGAGATGTTATGATGACCATCTCTCTTGAATGACACGGGTAAACTAGCAATCCCAAGAGCCAAAACCATAAGCTGTTATAGCTGACTACGAACTGAAGCTTGTAACAGCTTGGGTCAGCTGTAAAAAGGGCCAGATGGAGAAGTGCAGCAGCAGTTATCGCTGGGTAACACAGTCTCCATCACTTTATCAGATGTAACACTCGTGTAAAAGAACCACAACGGTTCTTTGAAAATATCAGCTTTAATACCTCTTAGCAATGTCACAAAATAATTGTGACAATAATGCCACCTAGTCTTCGCACAGGACTTTTGAAATGTAAAGCATTTTTGCAAAATACATCAGTATTTTTAGTTCCCTCAGATAAAACTAAGGATGGCATAAACTACCTTGCCTGAGGGCAGCCAGCAGAGCTGGGGTTTCCAAAATCCCAGTCCAATGTTTGTTTATACTTTGGCTGCATCTACAACAGATACAGTCTAAATTTCAGCCTTTACATTTGGCCAATAGAGCATTCCAGTTTCGTTGGACTCTTACTGTGCTGAACAGCCATACTCATCCCTTGAACTGAGGCCTAGCCGCATGAACTAGCCTGCCAGCACAACTCCGGTTCAATCTACGTGCAGCACCTCCCTGCTCATGACACACTGGGGAAAGGCACTTCCAACCTCACCTCCTCCTTGCCATTCAGGCAGTGGCAGGTTTCTTCCTTACTGGGGAAGGATCACAGCTATTTGAGGTATACTCAACCAGCAGCTAGTTCCTGATCTATGGTGTAACTGTTGAATTTAAACAAACAAAAAAGCCCTACAAATTAATCTCTGTTTATTTTTTCTCTGTTCAAGATTTAGAGAAAAATAAGAGTATTTTCAAAGTGTTAAAAACCTTAACATTGCAGGAAATGAAATGACAGTCTGATTCCTTTCTTGCCTCAGTTTTGACTGCCAAGCCTGCTTTGGGAATTCAGAAGTCTCCAAAATCAGGAGCAACATCTGGAGTAAAGATGTACTACCCATAGGAGAGGAGGTTCGAGGTTCTGTGTCGATTTGCTCCTCTCACCCCACCAACTGAAAGAAAAAGTGTTGCTCTAGCTCTGAATCTAGCCTTGCTTTCAGCAGCAGATTGCATTACAGACCTCCCGGTGTCCCTTCCACACTGAAGTTTTCTAGCATTTTATTTTAATGGACACAGGCTTAATTAGAAAAGAAATCCAAAAGTGTGATAAAAACTGCTAAGTATACTTAACTCACAAATAGAAGAATATTCAGTCTCAGGATATAATACAGTACACAATTAGGAAAGAATCACAGGCAAATAAAATATGCTCAATGTATTCAACGAAAATACCACAAAACAAGGAAACTGGTAACTTATTTATTTCTCTATATGGATTTTATTACATAGACTGCAGCCACTACATATGTTATTCTTTTCCTTCTGTCTGTGAATGCATCCCAGCGTTTTTCACTCTTTAGAATATTGATTGTTTGTAGCAGAATTTTTGTTCCATTCTTAAAAGAGGAACTGCATGGCACCCTCCCATGTATCAACCTTCTTCACTATTATAGGTATGATTTTTCTGCTGGTTTCTCTCCAAGGAAAGGAAAAATTAACTCCTTCAAAACAATGTATAAATATTTCAAATAATTTCACAAATAACAAAATACGCTGTCTCGTTCATCTTTAAGGCTATTCCCTGGATCTGGAAGATGCAATTCATTTACACAGGTGTCCACAGTGTCCATCTCTGTTTTAGTCTATTTCCCTTAACAGTTACAATGTGCTTCATTGCCTCAAAGCTGGGGTTTTGCGTTCTATTGTTTTTTCAATTTCTGTATCTCATTATCTAATCCTCATCTTCAAAGCGCAAGGCTTACCATATGAAGGAAGTGTGTTGCTATTTACTCATTTGGCCCATTTCACAAAACAATAAAGATGTGTTTCCTAACAAGTAAAAGGATGGATTTTTTTATTTGGAATGATAGGGTATAGTGGGCTGGTGTAGCAGTGCTGCTGGGTAATACTATAGACAAATTAAAGATCTATATACCACACTGATTTCTTACTATGCAATTATGTATGGCAGAAAACAAAAGCCTAAAGCAAAAAGTTTTAATACCCTTGGTAAGATTTCTGTTTTATGTCAATATACACTTAAATCACAATTCTGAAATAATTCTTCAGCACATTTGAAGTTCAACATTTTTGTCACCAAACAAAGAAATGTTTTATACAATTTCACTCATTGTATTTACATGATACTCTACATACATGTTTTTGCAAGTTATGCTAAAGTATGATAAAATACTTTATATAGCATGCTCAACTATGCTACAATATAAAAAGCATGTTAAAACACTTACAAGCTGCTGTATAGAATGTACTTTTAAAGCACATCCACTTAAAAAATGTCATTTTTCTTAGATAAGTTACCATGTGTTCAAGAACAATCCTACTCTGCATGTAAGCAAGATGAGAGTATACATAAGTGTTGCAGTACAAAAGTACCTTTAAAGGTAGCCAAAGTACAGGTACGAGCTGTGTTTTAAATAAGGTGGTAATAAGAGCTAGAAATAACACTGCCTGTTAAGCAAAGGCTGTTGTCAGAGGTAAAATTATTCCTGAGGAAAAAATAAAATTGTGTCATGCAAGATCCAATACATATATCTAAGGGAAAATACCAAAGTAACAGATATCTCAAAAAGATGATGGTTTCAAAATCTGTTATTTTTCAATAGATTCCTCAAATTCCACTGAAATAAAGAGAGTCAAGGTCTATTTCTTGCAAACTAAATCATTACTGAACACTAATAAAAGTTCACAAAACACATTTTTAGTAATTACGACAAAGCATCATCTCTTCTCCTCACAGAGATTGTAACCCAGTGAAACCTCACACCATTAAAGGAATCTAGAAAAAAAAAAAAAAAAAAAAAAACATAAGCAAAAGCAAATGTTAGCATTTTGAAATCTGGTTTATTAGCAAATCCCCTTATAATTCAACGTCCACTGTATTTTAATCTCTCTCTCTCTCTATATATATTTTTTTTGCATAAGATTTGGCAGTAATACTGGTTATTTTGTAATGGCTATATTTATAGCCATGTATTGTCATACCCACCCTGACTCAGTATGTGGATCCTGAAGGAAGGAACATCAAGAACAATTATAGAATGAGTAACACGTTGATAGTTACTAAAACACAAGAATGTTATTCTAATGAGTAGAGCAGAAAGATCTCTCTTATAATAATCAAAGCAATTTATTTACTTTGATATCTCAGTTCAGACTTTGTCTGTGTGAATTATTGACAAAGTTCAACTGCATGGTTTTTTGCTTTTGTTTGTTTTTTTAACAGGAGGAAGAAACTTAACAGAACATAAAAAAACCAGTAATACAACTATTTTTATTTCTAGCTAATACAAAAAATGGCAATAACTAAAAAACTCAAACACCGAGGAAATTAATAGTTAGATTTTAATGTCAAAATTGAGAACCGGTCTATTAATTTAACAAATAAAGGCAGTCCTAAAGTATAGTATTTTTCTACTAAAGTTGTTAATCCTTCCTGCTGCTAACTGCAATGTAATTATGGTCTGAATATTTCTGGTCTACAACAGCTCTATTTTGTACTGATAGGCAGAACCTGCAATCTTACTGTATTTTATCATCATGAAATTTTCAATATTAGAGTTTAGGACTGCATATAACTAAATGGAAGGTAAATTTACTATATATAAAATCTTCCATTATTTAATATGGAACTGCTAACAGCCATATTTTGAACAAGTACGGTATCTGTTACACAGTACACACACATATAGAACACTGCAAAATTTATGCTGGCCATTTGATTAAACTGCTTCTTTATGAGAGTTATTTGCCTTTTTGGAAGCTGTGCTTGAAATTTAGAACACGGCATTTACTTTTAAAGAACTAATGGAGTGCAATACTATTAAAATTTATTTAGAGGAAATATTGAGTCAAGCTAGGGAAGGAACTAATTATTGCCAGAAAAATTGCTCATTTACCTGTTCAGATTATATGAAACAGAAATAAACATACATATATATGTATATATTTTCAAAAAATTCTAAATGTTCTTATGATTTTATGGGTAATTGTATGATGTGGTGCCAGAGATAATAGCCAGAACTGGACAACAATTCAAAAAATGTTTTCCAAACAGATGTAACCACTATACAGACAAAAGAAATATTTAATATACGAATGATTTAATACCTATTTTCCTTAAAAGTGCATTTTCACTTGCTCATATTTGGGATTGTCAAGTGTGAATGGAAGAGGTGGCGTGGATGGCCAGTACCAACCGGGCATCTCATCCATCAACTCGGTCGGTCCCTCCCCTGTGCTGCACAGTGAAGGAGAAAGACAGATGTGCCAGGGCTACTGCCTGGCTGAGCCCCTGCAACTGCTGCAGTCGCCAGGTTGGTAACGGGCTGTTCTAACCTCTAATCCTCTTCCCAGATACTCATGGTGAAGAACACCCACTGCTGTGGGACTCTGCCAGGCTCTGTCCAAGTCCTCCTCCTCCAGCCTGCTGTCAGAGTAGGAACAAACGCACAGACTGGTGACAGTCCAGTGCACACCGCAGAGCCTTGCTGACCTTCTTCAGCTGCCTTAGAGCTGCCTTTCATAGAATCATAGAATCACAGAAACACAAGGTTGGAAAGGACCTTCAAGATCATCTAGTCCAACCGTCATCCTATCACCAACACTACCTACTAAGCTACTAAATCATATCTTGTAGCACCTTGTCCCCTTCTCTCTGTCCCTTGCTGTTGATATGTAATGAACCAAATAAGTGGGGCTCTAGCTCTGAGATGAGTTCTCTTTTCTGTCTTGAGTACTGTTTTTCCTCTTTCACTATGCTCAGCATATTCCCTATGCTGCTGCCACTTCTTGTTTCTCCAGCTGTCCTAACCTGTGACATGGAGTTGCAAATAATGAACTATATTTCTGGAGTGCTGTGCATCTTATTAATCACCTATGTCTCAGAGTCAGAGAAACCATTTCGTTCATATTGGGCACAGCTGGAACTGAGAAAGCTAAGATTTCAAAATTCAGTATTAAAGAGATAGTAGGAATAGGTAATTCATTGCAGTTTAAGAAACACTTGCAGCAGATACATGTTAAGAGGTGTAAGTGGACCCAGATTCTTCTGTAGTACAGCTGATCACTTGTGTTGCTTCCCAAGCGAGGAAAGCGATAGCTGAGGTAGCACAAAACAGTTGATTTTGGTCACTGGAATAATGTCCTCCTAGTTCTCACAATTTCAAACAGTATGGGTGAACTTTGATAAAAAGATGGGGAAAATCTGGTTTATCGATGTTATGTGGTAGGAGCATTTAAGCCTGCACTGGACCCACTCTGTAGGGTTTAAGAGATACACATCTTGGCATGTCATAAATTAGTGTCACTTGAGAACTCCTATCTTCAGTGTAAAAGTTCACATCCTGTCCGGTGACAGTTTAGAGAAAAAAAATGGGAATTTAGTATTTTCTGAAATAGCAAAAATTCAACTTAGTAAATTAAATGCTAAGTTGTTTTTTTCTTGTACATTTATATATTGCTTATTACCTATGTTATGCATCTAGAATTTCTTGAAAGGGATATAAAATTTTGAAGAATTGCCTATTAAGCAATCATTCTTACTTATGTTAATTTTGACCTTACTTTCATACACCATGACATCTTAGCCAACAGACTGACCGTTACAGAAATCAGAACAGAATGAAACCAGCTATAGACAAAAAATTTACACAAAGCTTTAACTAGACTTGTTGAATCTTAAAATTGATACTTAAAAAAAAATTCTAAATGGAGTAAGTCTTTTTTTCTCCTGATATCAGCTTACATCCAGCAACTCAAGTGAGTAGTAATTCTCAGAAGATACACATTTATTCTTTGAGTACATGATTTAGTCCTGAAGTGTCATCAATCCTTCTGCACTTTCTTAGTCTGAACTAGGAATTATATAATTTAACTTGTTATGCATCTTTAAAATTACTAGCGATCTGAGATACACAGCTACGAACACCCCCAATTCACTGTTGAAAAGCATCAGCAAATTCAGTCTTATAAAACTGATTCCCTTGATGGTAATTAGTTTGAAAATCTCCCCAAGTTCTAGCAGAAATCCTTGCTAAAAGTAGAGAAATAATAATCAGATAAGGCTCAGCTGTCATACTCTGAAACTGGTCAATAGGCAGGGCTGACAGCTCTCACACAGGTGAAAAATACGTAGTGATGCTTCAACTAAACAACCTCCTGTTAATCTTCTGCAAACATACAGAAGCATGTTACTCTTGTAATTGATTTCATATTCCTAAGAAGAACTTCACAGAAACACACCTTAGCAATCCGAAAATGAAAGCTTATGAAAAGTTGATGGTTTTATCATTTCCCTTTCATATTTTTCTTTTCATGACTACTGAAAAAGATTCTAGGATTCAGCATATTAAAAACATTAAAACCGCAATTAAAGTCCTGTTTCATCTGGTACGGTTCTGTTACACATGTCATTAGCAATCTTAATTGCTAATCATAAAATCTGTGGTTTTAAAGAACTGTCGGAGAAGCTGAGCTCACTTAGCTGAACAGAAGATTTACATCTGCATTTGCAAGAGCTTACAGTTAACAGGATAGACATGAAAATATATAAATTAATATGGTAAAAAAGTGTATTAAAGGACCACCTGTTATCCGATATCGTAGGTATATTTCCATTCTTGTTTTCAAATGAAAACAAAAAACAAAAACACAACTAGACCCCATCCTTAAATCCTACAACAGGAAACAAGTTTACATGCTAGACTGTTTTCTTAAAGAAACTTTTATCTACAAGTTACTGTCTACAATTTTATAAGACAACGTTAAGGACATAGATTTAAAAACACAGTAAGCATTGCCAAACAACTTAAAAGATATTCTATTCCATAAACAAACATTTTTTATAATACCTTTTTATTCCAAACTGTCTCAAATGCTTCAAAATTATATTCAAGTGAAACAGCAGAAATTAAGGTACTGATACAGAATTCAATATTCAGTACTCAAGGAAGAACAGGAAGTCATCTGACTCAAATGCCAATCTAAATTCAAACTTCCAGCAGTCAAACAAAAAGAGTAGCAGGTTCTTCCTTACCTTTAAACTAGAGATGACAGAGCTTTCATTTTAGAAATCTCGTATGAAAATCGAGTATCCCTGGAAATGTCCAGGAAGATTTCTCGGCACCCTAATTGCTACAGCACAAAGCAGAAGAGTCCAAAACCACTCTGATTATACTTTTTGCCATATTGTTTTATGAAGTATGGCTTGTATTTGGAGATATGTGTACCTCTTATGTCTCAAAATATAAATTATAGCAAAAGTGGAGAAAAAAAAAAGCCCAAGTATATCACTTGTCAGTATGTCAGTAGCTCCATGCAGAAAGCAGCAAATCAAGGAAAAGAGCTGTAAATATCCAGAGTATGAAAAGTCAGGAGGATCACAAGTCTATCAACAAAAATACAAACAAAACCCACCCAAACATAGGATCTACTGTACCTATCAAGACTGCAGCAGTTATGTCAGAATTTCATTTCTGAAATGATTTGCCATGCGTCAGTTACAGCATCATTTTTTTCTGTAGTCAAGCAAGATCAAAATATTTGTACAGCAGATTCCAACTGTAAATTTACAGTTCTGCCTCTCCATAAAGTCTACACGCTACCCACTCTTCTTTATTTGGTTTTCTTGACCATAATTTGGCAATGCATTTTAAGTGGAACAGTTTGCATATCTCTAAACTCCTCTTTATATTCCCCTCTTTACAATGACTTCTAAATCCTAACACTATAATATGAATAGCTAAAAGCACAGCAAAACAAAGAAAGAAAATGATAAAATACCAATTGAACATAATGAACCACAGGGACAAGAGTGTACCAAAATATTATATATTTCAGACTTAAAGGGATTAGTACGCTTTGACAAAAAGGTATTTCATACTGCAAATTGTCCTGAGCAGAATCTCATCTTATTTTAAGAAAACAAAAACATTTATTAAGGATTGCTGATGCAAAATTGCCTCTTTATATAACTTAAGCAGTGCTGTCTTAGGTATACAATTTTACATCAAATAAACATGTCACAATTCATGGTGGCAACTTAAACTAGTATATTTTTAGAACTAGAAAAATCTCTAAACATAATTCAAGTGGAATATTGTCAGTATCCTAGGAATATAGGACTGAAAGAGGCCAATTCCATTATGTGGGGTGTCACACACATCACAGGAAGCCATATATAGGTGTTTTGTTCTGAATAATAAATAACCATTCCACACTTGCCATGTCAAAACCGGTGAAGCATTTGTGCACCTGCAGCAGGCTTAAGGACGTTAATACAGAGAAGTGACATCTTGGTGGTGGAAGAGGAGAACCAAACCACCTTCATAAGCAGAGTTAAAGGAAAGGACATAAAAAGAACCTGCCCAAGATATATGTCTCTGTGTGGGCAGGGAATCTCCTAACTGAGAATTTCCAAATGAACCTGGTAAACCTCACGAAATCAATAAAAACTAACCCCAAAGTCCCTCTAGCTCTGAGGAGAAGAACACTGCTCACATCAAGAAATAGTTTAAGCTTCCTCAGCAAGCAAAACATGCAGGCACAAGAGCACAAGATATGGGATCATCCAAGCTGCACGGGTTTTCTTGATGTACAAAAACACCAACTTCCTGTCCATTTCTTGATGCTTTAAGATAAAAATACATCAAAATGCATTTCCTTTATACCTCTTAGAAGAAGTGATGCATAAGGGGGAGAGAAGTTCCACAAGAACTTCAACAGACAACCAGACAGAAACATTAATTCATTAACACAATATAATTAAATTGCATACTATAAACTAAATAATAAAAATATTATAAAACAGTATAAATACTACGCAAGAAATATGACTAAGAGCTATGCTTAAGACATCTTTCAGCCTCTCATTAGGGACAACAATAAACCCAAACCAAGATTAATCTTACTATATCATACAATACCTCATATACATTTATCAAGCTCTTTGCCTCCTCTTATTTTATGTAGAAGGTGCTCCCAAACTTCACTTTATCTAATGGTTTATAAATCAAAGTGGAACAATTTATGTCCTTTTGATCTGTCACCAAAATTATATTATAACTTAAATCTTTACCCCCATTATAAAGCAGCCCAAATGCACTCTGAAAGAGTAATCATACTGCCTCTCAGGCTTTGTTTTACAAGGTTAAGAAAGCCATATTCTTTTAATACTCTCTGCTATGGCAAGTTCTTCATTTCCAAGTCTACTGGTGTTGTTATTAAATTTCTTAATTAAACTTCTTAAAACTGTTATTAATTCTGAAGAGATTACATAAAAACCAAACACATTATTCTCACGCAAGACCCAGAGAGATGCAATTTTAAAGAGCATATAGACAAAGGCTGTAATTACAAGGCTCATGGAAAAATAATTCTAAATGGAGTTCATCAAAGCCGTAAGGTACATACAAATATCCTAAAGTCTTGGAATTTAGGACAATTAAAATACTAGCACATTTTACTTATATAATGTTTATAAGCCTTTCTTACATATCACTATACTCATAAAAAATAGAAATCTACAGCTTTAGCCAACCAGAATTTGAGATCAAATTTCAATAGAAGATAATGAACATCTCAACTTTCGTGGAAAATAGAAGTTTGCAAACCAATAGCTGAATGCAGAATTTATTCTTTGCTTATCTATAAAGGAACAGCCTCCAGACACAAACATGAGAAAGTAACTGAATGTTTTTTCAGTACATGTGACAACAGTCTAAGTTAATCTTTTCTGACTGCTGACTCTTAAGATTTCCAAGATTAAAGTCCTAACAGTGCTTAGCCATGAGTACCTTTTTTTGGTAATTTTAGTCCATACATGTAAGGAAATAATGAAGTTTACGCTCTAAAACTTACAAAAAGCTGCACCTTTAAAGCATGGGCCCCTCATCATGGTATCAATAACCAACAGAATGGTTTGGCAGGGAAGGCAATTGCAAAGCAGCTTCAGACCTTTCATCAACGATCAAGCAAGTCAAAATCCTGAACTTTCCACTATGTAAAGACAAATCTTAGTAAAAACATGGAAAATCAATATGAAAAGAGAAATACAGTTTTCATAGCAATCATTTTAGTGTGTGACAGGCACTAGTATTATACAAACTGAATTTTAACAATAGTTTGCACTATTTCTCCAGGTTCTCTCTCTCTGTGGTTTGGTAAAAATTGAAATTACATTAGTAAAAGGCATATGGCTTACAGATTCAGAGAAAAGCCTTCAAAAATATGTCTGATTACCTAAACACTGAAAATTACACAAAAAACAAATTGGTTTTATGGAAAGTATTATATTCAAATTGATTTCCTTTGGAGAACTGGGCTCTTGATAGAATTGAATCTTTTACGTAACCATACCTTGTGCATAAACTGTCATTTTGTTTAAATAAAAGAACACAACCAAAAGGTCATTAAGGGTTTGACCAAAATGTAATAACATCACTAACAGCAAAGTACTTCAGTGGTGCATTATGTGATACAATGTACGTGTCTGATGGGCTGGTTTACTACATCTCTCATTTGTTGCTCAGCAGACAGATGAGAGGAGGAATTCCTGTATTTATCACCATAATCTCCAAGACAGGAAACTATAACACAGCTTGGAAGATGTGGCTTTTTCTCAGACAGCAGAATAAAGACATCAGCTACATGAAATATAACTTTCAGAGGTATATTACTGGTGCCTATTTCAGTTTATTTTACTAGGCTTGCCTGTGAGCTGGCAATTCAGAGACATCTACGTGTTATGTTCTGTCACTTTTTGTCAGGGGTGGCAATGTTTCATAAAGGATGTGGGGGAGAACAACAGCTATTAAGGATTTCAGATGTCCCTGTTTAACATGTTGTCCTATGCAGATCAGCACCTGAAATTAAACATGCGTGTAAGAATTGCACTGAAAAAAAATTAACACAAAGCTTTGGGGAATAACTTCCCAAGGACAGAAGGCAACCACTGCGATTCACGCAGCTAACAGCAAGCAAATGCTATTGCACAAAAAATAAATAAGGATGGGGTAAACCTGAGCTCTTCTTTATTTGCAAAGGGATGTCTAATGCAAAAAACACTATATAGAGCAAATGAGTAAAGATCTTCCTCTTCATTGCAGCTGAAAGAGCTAACTAGGAGGGTACGATGGCAATAGTAAATGTGCTATAAAGGCATTTCTGGAAGAATTTTAAATCCAATTTGTTTACAAGTAGATGACAAAACAATAGGCATTTTAATTCTTGTTATTTTTACTGTCTTACTGTTGCAATGAGACAATTTTGTTGTAAGATACCAAAATCTACATGCACCAGCATTTAGGAAACCATAGGAGAAAACAGAGGAGTGAAAGAAATAAAATTAATCCTCCTCCATCTGCTTGTCTCAAAGAAAGTCATATGTCACTTCATCCTATTATTCAGCTCATACTCCAAAAGCTTTTAGTTTCTCTTTGTTCTCTTATCAGTAGTTTTGATTGAGTTTGGTAGTCAAGTGTGCAGGCTCCTGTGATTTTAGTCTTCTCCAGGGTTACATGCTGATAAGGCCAATAATTGACATTGTTATGCAGCAGTTTCTGCTGAAGAAATGAAACACAGAAAGAAAACAGTTTTCTTTGTAGAGAGATGTCTCCAGTGACAGCTGTGAATTACTAACTAAATGGAAGTCCTGCCAGTGTACTTAGTTTAGCAGGTCACCTAAATTGCTCAGGAAGAAGAACAGTTTTTCTTTGTTCATGAAAATTCTTTTTATATTGAAATGGAGAAAACACCGAGATCCCTTTGTGGTCATTTACTGAAAATAAATAAAAACATTGGTGATGAGAGAAAAATACCATGCATTAATCAGAAAGTGCTTTTTCTGGAAACTTACAGGCCAATAAAATCAGATTTTCATTGTGTGGAAGATTTGATTTAAAACTTTGATAGCAACAGAATCTCTGTAAAATACAAGCCATAAAGCAAGGCTTACAAGAAATCTCTCCGGATTATACACACCCGGTATCAGATTCTGCCTTTCTTTTTAGCAGCAGTCAGACCAAATAGAGCTCTTGAAAACACACTCAGATCAGAGGGGACCCAAATATTGCCAGGTGATCCTACTAGTCTGCAAAAGGCATTGTCAGACCCGTATGGGGTTTGGTCTCAGGATCCTAGAGCCATAAAGCCCTGAACAGAAAAGATACATATATTTCCTGTTATTTCATATAGGTTTCCAAGATAAGGAAGTATACAAGTTAGTGGCAACACAAAATACGCTTGCTTCTAGAGTTCAGTTATGTTAAATGCAGTGATTACTCAGCATCTATTGGTTCCTTTTTAACCAAAACAGTGCTTCTTCTCTGCCAATTAGGCTTTATAGACATTTAGAGTTTTAGATGTATTTTACACTGGCAATGTGGTTCCAACAGTGTGCATTTACTCAGTAAGAACAACTAAAAATTATGTCATCTATGACTAGATATCAAAATGTTTAAGAGATAATTGTGTGAAGATGAAAATATTATATATGTTCTAGAAATGATGGCTGCCATTTCAAAATTGTACTCTAAGGCCAATTCATTGCCTAATTGTTTCAACAATTTTAAGTATTTCAGTTGTTGTCTGTATCTATACATGATAGCAACCATATGTGTCAGTGGGAGTACTATTTGTCACATACAAACCAGAAATTTTGAGCTGATTACTAGAATCATAGATGTTAAAGCCAGAAAAGATCATTACTTATCTTGGTCTGACCTCTTGTGTAGATAACAGGAACTAAACCTAAACCTGTTTTCTTTCAGGAAAAAACAGTGAAGTCCCTAAGAGATATAGAAATTCATGACTTATTTTGTTTGTGTGTCAGGACTGTTCTTCTATTAAATTTCTCATATATTTATCAATTAATCTATTGATTTTCTTTTTGACAAATCAAATATTTCAAGCCCTTCAGTCATCCTGAACCCTCTCTAAGTCTTTGAGTTCAGACATCAGAACTGGATGCAATACTACCATATACAAAACAAGCTTTAATGTTAATTAATTTAAGGTTAATATTACTCCCATGTGCCACAGCATTATTCTGGTAGCTCATATTGTAATACCTGTCAGCAATGAATCTTTTCAGAAGCCGTACAAGAAAGGGTACAGTCTCACACCCCAGAGACATGACCTATTCTACTTTTTCTATATTCGTAAAAAATTTTCATTTGACTGTATCAAAATACAGCTTGCCTGAAGAGGTCAATTGGACAAATGATTCAAGATTGGTTTATGTAACTGCTCTGTCCTCCTTAGTTGGTCAGAATGTCATCCACAGATTTTTATTAGCAGCTCTTTTATACATACTTTCAAACATCAGTGGAAATGCTGAATAGCATTATGTCAATTACTGACTCCCACAGAAGCTCACGAGGCAAATCCTCCCTTGAATATGATTAACTAAAAAATATTTTTTTTACTCCTCCAGTTAGTAAGGCCTTTTTACTGTTAAATGCTATTTAAAAGTCCAAAACAACAAAAACAAAAAATAGACCATGGTAAGAAATCATTATCTTGCACATTTACATCAACCAAATACATAATATCACCAAGGAATAAAATCCAGTTTCATTGCCCTGTCTGTTATCTAATGTAGATTCACTCTTCAGGATTAAAGATAGAAATGAAGCTCTAGGACAGGAATGATGGTGGAAAAAAAAGTTTCATATGTTCTTCTTAACTGACAGTAAGAAAATTAGTAAAGTAACTGGATAAATAATAATAATTAGAAAAATACTTGCTGATAGAGAATATTTAATACTTATAACTACGACTGTATCTTTATTATCTTCATGAACATAGCAATATTATTTTCTTCCCATGTAGTCTTCTGAGACAGAAAAATAAAAATTGTCAGAGACAGAAAGAAGTCGCATGTTCCATGCTTGCCATTAAAATCCATTAAAGAAAATAAAGATAAAGCTAGTTTTGCAGACAATATTAATATCTTTTTATTATTGTTAGATGGACATACTGGGGTCATAAGAAAACCACAGTCTCTTTACAGTATTATCTTCTGATACTTTGGAGCTTTCCTAATTACAGTCTTTCTGAAAATTAGGAAAAGCCTTTGGATAGCATTCTGAAGTGTACAACAATGCTTACCTATTATGAGAACAAACTCAACAATAAGAAAGTTCCAATAAGCTACAACAGACAGATACATTAACAAAAAGTAACTATTCAAAATCCTGAAACAAGCAAGAATAAATGCATAAGATTACCCAAATAGCTTAAAAAAGAAGTGTAAAATAGAATCACAGAATCATAGAATGTTCCGAGTTGGATGGGACCCACAAGGATCATTGAGTCCAACTCCTGCCTCCACACAGGTCTACCCAAAAATTCAGACCATGTGACTGAGAGCACGGTCTAAACGCTTCTTAAACTCCGACAGGCTTGGTGCCGTGACTATGTCCCTGGGGAGCCTGCTCCAGTGTGCGACCACCCTCTCGGTGAAGAACCTTTTCCTGATATCCAACCTGAACCTCACCTGTCACAGCTTGACTCCATTCCCTCGGGTCCTATCGCTGGTCACCAGGGAGAAGGGATCGATGCCTGCCCCTCCGCTCCCCCTCGTGAGGAAGCTGTAGACCGCGATGAGGTCTCCCCTCAGCCTCCTCTTTTCCAGGCTGAACAAACCAAGTGACCTCAGCCGCTCCTCATTTGTCTTCCCCTCCAGGCCCTTCACCATCCTCGTAGCCCTTCTCTGGACAGTCTCCAATAGCTTCACGTCCTTTTTGTACTGTGGCACCCAAAACTGCACACAGTGCTTGAGGTGAGGCCGCACCAGCGCAGAGCAGAGTGGGACAATCACCTCCCTCAACCAACTAGCAATGCCGTGCTTGATGCNGCTCTCCAGTTTGTCTAGGTCCACCTGCAAGGACTTTCCACCCTCGACAGAGTCAACAGCTCCTCCCAGTTTAGTATCGTCAGCAAACTTACTCAAAACACCTTCTAGTCCTATATCCAAATCATTTATGAAGACATTGAAAAGAACTTGGAAAATAATTTTATTTTTTAATTTTAATAATTTTAATAATTTTTTAAAAATAACTTTAACTGGAGTGGATTTCTTCTTGAAAAGTAAAGAAAACATAAATAAAGGTAATAAAATGTTAAATTCTTTCATTACAGTTTCACATCCATAACCTACACTACATCACATATTGGTAAGTGATCATGCCCCCACAAGGGAAACGATAACACGCTCAGCAAGACTGAAATAGGAGGAGACAGCATCCTTGCAGCACCAGTGAAGCGTGAAGTCAGTCTACTTATGATGACTGGAACCACTCCAACCCTAATGCTACCTCATTTACGTTCTAACATTCTGTTGAGATAGCAAAGTTGCAGTACAGATTTGGAAAGCCACAACAGTCCACTGCTGATTCATGCTGTTAAATCATGCTGTTATTACATTATATTTATGCTGCTCTCACACTACCTTATGATGGGAGACTTCATTACGGCCAGAGCCAGAGCAGATGATGAACTACTTGTCAAGAAGAAACAACACTTGCTTGCCTACATTAAAATACATAAAGTCTATACCTCTGGTTAAATTAATTCTAGTGCTAAAGAAGCATTACAAGTTTCAGATACAGTCACACACAACTCTATTTCAGTGATTACGTGAACATTCAGGCGTGTTTTGCCAAACGAAAGATTTTGCTGTTAATCACATGAGGATAGCATTCAAGTTGAGACTATAATGGAGTTCTTACTTTTCTTTAGAACCAAAGAGTCTATATTTAGCTGTGTTCTTTATATTTTCAGGAGTTCTGTGTTTTGGATTTTTCTAGTGCTTGTTACTGTGCCTCCTCAGCAACTCTAATCAAATGATTTGAAAAAGACTGGTAAGAACCCGGACAGCAGGAAAAAAATCATTCCCTTTTACAATTTCACCCTCTGGACTAGTGACAAGAGCCCGTCTCGTTTACTAATGGAACCCAAAAATCACAAAAGAAGATAAATGAAGATTTTATCTGCAAAGCCAGAATTTTGAAGGCTCTAGATTTTAGTATCTGATCTGATGTCAAATGGGTGGATCAGAACATTTCCAAAGGAAACATATCTATTAATCAAACCATGCTATCTCTGCATCTTCATAGATACAGATAAAACACTTAGGATATAGATGATATATCATATAAGTCGAAAAACTTAAAAAAAAAATGTTAAAAGTATAAAACATTTTAAAACTGGTACATCTTAGTATAGTATCTAATTTGATTCCTAGCAAAGCATCACAATCCTTAACTTGCATATGATAATGCTTTTAATTCAGACTGAATGGGCTGAGAAAGAAGACACATTAAGGCTCACCAGAGCATCATCCACAGACATCACCATCTGCAGCTGAGACAAATAGCTACAGCTACTTTTAGCTGGTCTTCTAACTGCACATGTTCTTTCAATGGTTTTGACAATTATACTGTCCCTTCTTCCCTGTCCCCTCCTTGCATCCAGGTTAAAAATTTTCTTATCACACTATAAAAAATTACTATTAAATTTAGGATAAGCTTCCAAAAATATTTCCAGTACACACAACTGAATATAGCAGTAATATGGAACGCTATGTAACAGGGCCACTGCTTTTATGCAAAAGAGTCTGAGACATGCAACCTTTAGGTAGATACACATGCAGAAATCACAGAATTAATGTGAATCCTATGTTTGCACTAAATTTTATCATTTCAGTTAAAGGATTCTGCAGTTAACTAGCTAGCAGGAAATTCTTCTAAATTCATAAGGAGTAGTAGTTGGTAGTAACCAACTGTAGATTAAAACATATCCAATGAAAGCAAGCCCAAACACGAACGGACTGATTTTTTAAAGCTTTACTTGTACTTCAGATTTACACAGATATAAGCTACTTAAGAGATGGAAGACACATTGTGTTCACTGTAAAGTCCTACTAATATCTTTGGAAATCCTTATTCTCTTAGATAGGTTTTTACAGGAATAAGTGATGTCGCTAATGAGAAGGCACAGAATTCAACTGAGTTCATAGATTACACATGAACTTTTCCCTCCCCTTTTGTGAAAATAATGATTGACCACATACCACCATATGAATAAAAAGGTGCCTTAATATGTGGTCATCTTTCAAAACAGAACTAAAACTTTAAGATTTGCCCACAAAAATATCATGAATTAGAATAAGAAATAAGAGCTCAGATCTCACTTTCCAGTTTCTCCTTATTCCAGACACTGAACAATACTGTGCATTGACCCCCTTAAGAAACTTTCTGTCAAAAACTGTACATTTGACTTTCTAATTTTGATCAAATCCTCAAATAAATTTCGTTAGTTGTTTCACTATAGAGGATAATTTTGAATACTGAATTTCTTTTGCTGAATATCTGACTTTAGGGACTGTAGTAAATGGGAGCTTTTCCAATCTGCTTAAATTTGTGATACCCATTAACATATTTTCAGATCAGTTCATTTTTCCTTAAGTTAAATTTATATTTATTCTGTGTCTAATTCACTCCCCTTCAAGCGTTTAGAAATGGGCATTATAAAATAAATATAAAAGCACCTTCCAATTTCATGTTGCTAGCATTAGTCATTTTCTTTTGGCCAACTTTCTCAATTCAGCTGGTATTAATCACATCACTTTTAGCTGAATTAGTTTCAATACAATTTGTTGACACACTGATACTCTGGCATTACTTTTCTACACTAAACATCCACTATCATGTAGCTACTTTTATCCTAAGGCTCAGTTTGTTACGACATGTAACTTTACTTAAGACAAAGTACGATAATTCTGCAATTAAGACAAACTTGATGTTTACTCTGAGAAAGAAATAATTATAATGAAACCATTCAAGATACAACACAATTGTACTGTAGCAAAAATGAAGTATGGGCTGATAAGAATATCCAGTGGAATTTGCAAGAATGAAAAAACCCTCCTGTTCCAAAAAGTGTACTGTTCTGTTCAGTGGGTAGTAATTCAAACATCATGGAAAATTACACATTATGTGCTGTTTCAANCAATCCCAAAATTCCTGATTGTAATTTCATTTTCTGATTGTAGAAAATTTTACCTGGTTTTGGTACCCACTTAAGATACTTAAGATCAATTAAGAGCAGCACATCCAGAATGTAGTAATTAGCAGTTTTTAAAAACAAGGATGATACCAAAATATGGATGTAAAAACCTCAGCTCAGCTTTTTCATCTCACTTGCTGCCAGTATCTTATTATGCACTATTAACAATGACATAGATTAGTCTCAACTTCAGAATGGAAAGAGTAAAACCCTGACACCTTGGTAAAACGCTGTGCAAATAATACTTGAATTACTCTGAATATTTGCAAAACATTTTTGGATTTGAAGCCTATTCACTGAACTTATTTTTATGGATTCTTAATATCACCAAGTGAATATGCTTTGGAAAGAAGAATGATTGTATTGCTGTAACAGCAGTATGCGTCTGGATCCCTCAGGTCCTACTCAAAATATTCACAAGACTATACATTTTTCTCTCTGTGTACAATTTAACTCTTAGACAGTAGCATTTACTAAAAAATGGTGAGTTGAATTTGTCATATAACTCAGCTGAAGCCAAAACTGAATTATTATTCTGTTTCACTTAAAGCTATCCAAAGACCCAGAGGACTATCAAGAAACTACTTTATGGATGAGTGAACAAAAATGAGTCCTTATTCTTGCATCTTTCCCAAAGGCTTATTAGACAAATGATATTCTTCATATCCATTGTATTTTATGTATATATTTTCAACTCATTCTTTTTTCCTAGAACAAGTGAATAGAATTCTATTTCAATTATGACATACAATGTGATTTTTAGATGCGATCAGAACTATTTAACCATTCCAGCATTTCAATTAAATGCAATTATAAAACTGTGCTGAAAACAATTTAAAAAGTTTAGCAAAACTTATTCAAATAAACCTCTTGATACGATGACTACATTTGTTACAGACTGTCAAGAGTCCTCTCTCCCTGAAAGGTCTTTTTCCTCTTTGTGTGTGATACTCTTTTAAAGAGTTGGAAATAAAAAATAGTTTCCCACTAACTTGATTTTGAGTAAGCTACTGATTTATGAGTTCCAGTATAGTATTACATTTTCTCAATTTTGGATTCATTGTGCTGTTTGCACATTAGTAGCATAATTGATGTGTACTTTTCTGAACACTACAGATTTGCTAAAGCAGTTCACCCTGAACACAACAAAACTGTGGATCCTCTGTATCTTGGAAAAAAACTGTATTAGATTTTTATTTAAACCTAACCTCACCTAGTGCAATACCCTGCTAATGTGGAGAAACATAAAATATATATGGAAACTAACAGTTGTAGCGGTAAGTATAGTTCTGTTTTCTGTTTTTCGTTTTTTGTTTTTTTTTTAAGAAANTTTTTTTCGTTTTTTGGTTTTTTTTTAAGAAAAAACAATAAAACATGTAGCCCACATTAGAAACAGCATTCTAAAATTATTTCATGACTTGAAATAGTTAAATGACAGTAAGTTACTTGCAATGCTTATTACACTTGTAAAATAATAATACAGAATTTTATCTTACTTTTTGTAATCACTTCTGTCTTATATTGAGAAGCATAATTGAGCAAAGATTAATATAAAATATAATGACCAAGACAAAAACATACATAGTTTCTCACTATTAAATTCTGAACAAGTAACCAGAGAAATCACTTTACTTGCTTGCCATAGGTCCAATGAGTGTTACTTGCATAATTTCTGCTTTGTAGTTTACTCCAACAACAGAAAAGCACCCCACAAAACCCAGCATTGGTTAACCACTAAAACATTTTGTCCTTTCTAGACTTTCAGAGTATACAGCCTTGGAAAGGAAAAAAAAAAAAAAAAAAGTCCAAGTGCTGCTCTTCACTTCAGACAATTGTTGCTACGGATAATTAAATAGCTTATGCTGGAATACTTTAGGAACTCATCAGAATATGTGGGCCCAAACCCTACAGTCTCTAAACTACTGTTCCTCCTCTAAAACTCCTTTAAAGTAACAGTGATTAGACTATACTCAGTCTAGGTCAGCCTCATTCACTCCAAAAGTTGCATTTGCTATTCATTTTTGTTGCTGGGCCTATTTATTGCGCCATTTCATTCTGCAGGGACAACCTTGGACAAAAACCATCAAGTAAGGGACATAAAGCCATATTAAACATTTTTCTGCAATTAAAATAACAACATTAATGAAAACAATAGAGAAAAAAGCACTTCATCTGGTACAAATTTCATTAAGCAATTTCCATTAAGAAATTGAGAATGAATTCCTGGGGCAAACAAGAAAACCTGACCAACGGCACAGCAAGGTTAATGGGATCAATCTAATCTCATTCCAAATATGCAGGTTTCAGGGAGTATAATGAAATAAAGATTTTGGTAAGCTGCTGAACTTTGCAGATATGTAACACTAGGTAGTCAACTTTACAAGATTAAAGTGTTAGGATCCTGCAATTTTTACAGCACACAATTTGAGAAAGACTTTTATTGGTAAGCCATTGTTACCAGAATGATCTCTGAAGTTCCACACTCAGGTAAGTCTCCACATCCTGTTTTTTTTTTTAATCCTTTGTATTCCTCTTCTTCAAGAAGCTCTGATCCTGAAGAGACTAGTCAGGGACCAAGTGATATGCTGGCAATATATATATATATTTAAGGTTGCTCTGCTAATTAGTCACTACAGAAACTTAATAGTAACGGAAAAGTTCAAAATAAATAAACAAAATGCATTAAATCAGGTATTGGCAAGAGTATACAGAATGCATAGTATGATTTTACAGAATAAATGTAAATAAAATAAAAATGCACTCAAAACAAAATCTCTAGCATTTATTCAGATAATACTAATTACTAAAAAGGAGTTAAAATTAACATGTCCAGAAATAGAAATTAGGCATCTTCTTGTTTGTATATTTGAAAATCATCTTCCTATTACTACCATATAGATATGTTTTCCACCAAAAACATATTGTATTCAAAGCTATAATACAAAAATCCTTAAAGTCAAAAATGATAAAAGAAAAAAAAAATTACAGCTGGAGAAAGAATTCTATTTTTTATCAGGCTTGAGCACCACATGTGTTATCCACTAAAGATTTCAAAAAAGACTAACATGATAAAATTTTCCCAAGCTCCTTTCTCCTCCTTTCTTCTGAGGAACCTTCAGTGTTCACCCAAATAATGTTCCCAATATGATGTTACAAAGTATTCACCTTGTTGCACACAAAGGGCTTGGGACTCTGTCCTACTTGATTAACTTCTGCCCCTGAAGAGTGAATGCATGCTAGAAGCACAAATCTTTTCTTTTTCTTCAAAACTTTCAGAATTTAAAAGCATCATCTTTCAGGCAATACAAATTGCATAAACACTGTGCTCCACCGTTTTTCTCCACACAACAACAAGTTTTACAAGTAGAATGACTTTCACTATCTCTTTCCCTCTATTCAGCAGTCTCCATTGGATTTGCTCCTGGGTGCTTGAGGGCTTTCCTCCCTCCTCCTTAACTGACCATGTCTCTGATAGCAGGGATTAAAACTCGAACATTTACGTATGCCATAATCTTTTATAATTAATAGAGCGAAATAAATATTTGAAAAGCTTAGGGTGCGATCACAAGTGGCTGTTCACCCATGTCCTTCCACTGACTAGAAATGTAATTTAAACTTACTTTATTTCTAATTTAAACCTAGCTCATAGGACTGGCTTTATTTCATTAAACCTTAAGCCTAACTACATAATAAAACCAATTTTCAATCTAACAGGTCTCTGTAACATAATCATATCTACATATAGTACATGTACTGAACTATGAACCTGGTTAACACTGTTCTGTTACTTAAAATACTAACATCTGAAAAACAAGAAAGACAAATATTAGCTAATGTAGCATAGAATTGAATTAGCAAATACAACTGACTGCTAATTTTGTCACATAGTTGCTTTGTTCTTTTTTGAAGAACACTGAAAAACATGAGTTACAACTCAGTCCTACTAATACACGGAATTACAACCTCAGCTGTCAATTACACAATATGTTGTCAAAGATTTTGTTCTGCATGAAAGAAGGGGTAGAAGTTAATGAATTGTTGTTTGTTGCACATGAAATACAAGCATGAAACTGCACTTTCAGTGCTCAAATTTTTTAATTTGATCCATCATCTACAGTACCAACATAATCCCTGATTATCACAAAAGCAAACTATTCAAATAGTAACTTACTTTGAACTAACTGAAGAAAAACACTGTCCAAATGCAATTTTTCAAGTGGTGTGCACACTTCCATGGAGAAAAAGCAGACCAAGTATTCAGGATTATAAATGTTCATACCTTCTTCAGATTTTTCTTAGCAGTAAAAAAATGTAGACGCATTATATACTCACACGTACAAATGATTTACTGTACTGTATGTTCAGCAAATTTTCACAAATTATTGCATTCAATGTTAATCATTCTTGGAAAACTGTTGCTTCTGTATCATCTCAAGGAGGCGTTAGCATGTTATACACTTTTAAACAGTCTATTACTAATAAAAAATGAACAGTCTAATATAGCTAAATAAGAAAAATAGTGGGGTAAAACACATCTCTAAATTGCTCTGACAAGTGGCATAAGACTTCTTAAGATCCTTGCTTTTCACGTGTACTCCTAAGCTATTGCAAGAAGAGGTAGCTGGCTGTCACTGGAAAACAATTCTCTGTATTCTTACCTCTTACACATTTACTCTAGGAACAGCCACTGCAGCTTTTACAGTGGTGCACCTTGTTCCCTTTTAGATGTTCTCAACTAATGCACCAGGGAAGAAGGCACTTGTTACTATATTCCTGTACCTTGATTTCCAGATTTGTCAAACCTCTGAGTAATAAATGACTTGGTAAAAGCTATAAGCCTTGAAATTACGCTTAAAACAGTTTAGGGTTAAAATGTGAATAAAGTTAGAAAATTACAGCACTCAAAGAGTATTTACAAAAGATGACAAAAAATAAGAAAATCGTATGTATTCTACTTATATCAATACAAAATCTGAAGACTCTTATCCTGTTTCTCATCAAGGTTTCCCCTTTCTATTTTTCATGCTGCATTCCTAAGAAGTCCTACTGATGTAGTATGTCGGCTTTGTAGAACTAATCTCCTTCAACAGTGATTTTGAAAACTCTCTGTTTTGGCAATCCTACTTCTTTATAAATGAAATTTTTTTGATCAATCTGGAGTGGAAGATGGGTCTGTTAAAAGCTAGACAGATCTCCTAAGGTAAGTTGTGGCTGCAGTAGGCAGCTAAATCTACTTCCCAAAGACTTCCTCTATTTTTGCTCAATTGCTTTGGAGAGATTAAGGCTGAGTTTCCACTGACCCCTGTGATTTATCTGATAATATTAAACTAGTTCACAGCACAAAGTAACTTCTTAGTTTCAGCAGCAAATATATATATTTAAGCTACTTGCAATTCAATATAATTACACTATAACTTGCAATTTTACTATTTACAACCATTGCAAAAAATTTAAACAGTAACTATGACTTCTGGGAAGGGAACAGGATGGAAAGAAAGCAACAGAAACAGATGTGCAGACTTCAAATTCAGATATGGAATACAAAACTTATCTATATTACTAGAGGTACGTTACATATTATTTCTAAAAAGTCAGATGACTCACATACTATTACTACGAACCACTGGCTTATAAACTCAAGCAAAAGTAAAAAAAAAAAGGTGAATTTAAGTATAAAAATTACATATTGCTAGCTGAATGAAATATAAATCAGGAGTGATTTTTTTTTCAGATTTATATTGTCAGCTTTGCAGATTTAAAGTCAAACTTTCAAGGACAAAGAAACAATACATAAAACGGGAAAAATACGCCTACAGCCTCATCAGAAGAAAAAGGGTCACAGAAAGCCACACTGAAGCTTCAGAGATAAGAAAGGGTAGTGTTAGGCATTTTATTTCCTTTTCCATGCTTCTTAAACCATTTTTAGTGTACCATATAAACTGGTCAGAAATGTCCAGCTACTTTCTAGACAAAGGACAAGTCCTACTCCTGGTACAAGATAACCACCACTAGTTTTTGAAGTTAAAAGAAGGATAGCATACAGTCTATCCCTTATATTTTAAATCAATATTAAAATTTTGCAATAATAATTTATATGGGACTGGACTTGTATTTCTAAGACTATACAATAAAATGTCTCCTGCATTTGATTTACAATATACTCAAGTGTGGAGATTAAGTCAAGACATTCATGACAATCAAAAGACGCAGAAGCTTTTAAGTAAGTTGAGTAGCCTTGTTAACAGAGCAGTTAAAATGGGACTGTAATAGCTGAAGTCGGGACCACCTGATATTTCGTCCCCTTACAAGACTGTATTTAGATACAATTTTTACCATGCTCCTCATTCTCTGTTGATTAAGCTCTTTGTACGCAAAATAATAATAATGTCAGTAATTTATTATTGCAAGATGGCTGTTCTGAATATAAATGATGCAACACTGCTAACTCCCAGCCGTCTACTACCAATACTCAACTCCAGGTTGCTAGCCATAACGTTCAAAGTCTAAAATTGCAGAGCTTCCAGTTTCTTGCAACATGTGTCAATATTTTGAATGTCTCCCAAAAGTGCTCACAGCAGGGAATAAAACCACAGCAATGTCAGAAGTCAGGCTCTTTAAGGTTAGAAATATTTCCACGCTCACAGTTTTTACCTCTTCCCAGCTCTTGATCCGTTCACAGAAAAGGTCCTGTTAGCTCCCATACATGGAGGGTGAGCTAAGTGAGGGCACAGAATCAAGACTAAGTCAAATCCTATCAGACCTTAGTTTACCATAAGGATTTCAGGTTAGCATTTCAGTCTGTCTCAGTTTGACTCTGACTCAGCACTGACTCTGAACCATTAAGATATTTGCAGCTCCCAGGAATAACACATACTGCAAAACAAAGGAGGAGGTATTCATGTTGTGTGTGCAGTCTCTGTTCTTGGAGGTTTTCAGGACTCAACTGAATACAGCCCTGCCCAGCCTGGACTAAACTTATATCTGATGCTGCTTTGAGCTGCAAGTTGGACTTGACACCTCCTGAGATCCCTTCCAAACTGAAGTATCCCATAACTTCATTATGAACTTTTCTGAACAAAAGCTAAAAGGACCCTTATCGAATAACTATAAAAATACACACATTAATCATGCTGAAAAATTATAAAAATGATTTTCCTCTGACAAGTGGCTGTAAAGTAAAAGTTGTGACCAGGCTGTAAAGACAAATCTGTAAAGTTTCTAAAAGAAAAGCTTGTCTTTAGAGAAGGAGACAGGTAGAAAGGTAAGGAACTGTTGGATACAGGGAATCAGAAACAGGGAAAGGCACAAACTTGTGTAAGAACATGCAGTAGCCAGAAAAGATTCAGGTGAAAAGTCCCTCAAGATAAAGTGGAAGCAGTTTTGATGCAGGGTATAGGCATATGAAGTGGGAAGTCCTGTATTTATGTAAAGGATAACGCAGAGACAGTAACTGTTTAAAAATTTGTATCATAAAATAGGAACAAGATCAAAAAAGACTAGGGAAAACCATATTACAGTAGTTGAGCAGAAATAGATGGTATAAAATCACATTTCTGATATCTTACATGTTTCTACAGCACATATCACCAGGAAAGATATTCATATTAAACTTTTTCAACTAAAACCTGTTACTCATGCAGGCAGCGATATAAAATTGCACAAATTATCTTACATAAAAGACCATGAAATAATACTACCTGGTCATTCAACATTAGAGAAAACATGAAGAAAAAAATCATCTTAACACTAGGCAGATATTATTCAGACTGCAATTTGCCTTCCAGGCATCTTGTTATTCAGTCACTTCTATAACTAACTTCTAATCACATTTTAAGGTGCAGAGTTACACTATTTAACTTGTGTAGCTGTAGCAAATACACATCTCTGACAAGTATATAGAATCAGATTTGTGTTTCTTTTTAACTTTCAATTTTACAAGTGATTTTAGCTCACATGCAAGAATCTACTTTAATAGAAAAGTTAGTTCATGTGAAAAGTGAAATAAAAAATATACCCTGAATAAATTTAGCAGTCCAAATGCTGACAAATGCAAGCTACAGACTCCTTATTGACTGCATATAAAGTCTGTAGTATGGTGATGAAGAAAACTGGCTAGCAAGCCCAGGAATTAAATAAGAAGACAATATCCTCATCACCTATATGTTTAGAAATACGTTTATTTCTATGTTTCGAAAACGTTTACAGAAAAGAAACACATTTTCAATAGGTCAAAATTTTTAAACAGTCATGATTATTTCAGTTTTATTTTGAATATTAATACCAGCTAGTACAGGTGTCAAATCCTCTGCAAGAAACACAATTTTTTTTTCTTTAGATTTTGAAATTAAGACTGAAGTAATACAACCCTGTAAGTAACTTTCAGATGTTAAAATACTAAATACTCCTACTAAAAACAGAGTGTTCATAGAATCATAGAACGGTTTGAGTTGGAAGGGACCTATTCCAACCCCCCTGCCATGGGCAGGGACACCTACCACTACAGCAGGTTGCTCAAAGCCCCATCCAGCCTGGCCTTGAACACTTCCAGGGATGGGGCATCCACAACTTCTCTGGGCAAGCTGTTCCAGTGCCTCACCACCCTCTGAGTAAAGAATTTCTTCCTGAAGTGTTATTCCTCTATTTCAGGGAATAACATGAAGCTTCAGGAAATTTGTATTCTACTAAGCAGAAAACAGACTACAGGCATGACCAATTGCCTTCATGCTCCGAAAAAGCTGACCAATGTGAGGAATAAACTCTAAAAGAGCAAGCTTTATGTGCTAAATATGACTTTGAATATTAGTAGTGTATTCTTACCACAAATCGGAAGACATTAACTTGGGCTTTCTCTATTCTTATGTGAGAAGGGGGAAAAACATTCAAAAGCGAGCTGGGATTGAGAAAGAGTGGTAGGTAGCAGTGAACCTCCCAACCCTGTGCTGATTCTAATTAAGTGCTCATTAAACAGGGAAGGAAAGGCAAAACAAACCAAAGGGGCTGAGAGTGCTCACTGCATCAGTAAGCTAAAGATACCCTATATCTTTCATTCAAATGCAGGCACTATGAAATACTTCACTAGCCTCTGAAACAGGCATCCATCTTAAACATATGCAAAAACTAAGATTCAGTTTAAGAATAAACCTGATCACAACTTTGGAAGGCATAAACTTTTTTGTAAGTAATAATAATAAACTGGATTTCCTTAAAATTTTATTGACCATACAAGGTAGGAAGATGGTGGTTCATCTTTCATCATTTGAACTAACATTAGCTTGTAACACTTCACTATAATGAAACATTTGAAAAAGGAGCATTTTTCAGCATTTTACTGAAATAGACAATTGCACACACATTCATTTTGCTCATGAGGTCAATGAGACTACTCCCTAGTATTTACTCAGATTAAAGAATCATTATTTTAAAGATTATATAAATCACAAGAAGGGACAGCCACTACCCTGAAGATTTCATTACTTAAGAATGCATCAAGAGACAGCAAATTCATAGAAAAGTAAAAAGAAGCAACACAAAACTAGTCAATGTGACTGTAAGTGCTATTAACAGCTTCACAGCCTACCTGTCAAATCTATTCTGGACATCACAGAAAAACAGAACTTACAAAAAGATTTAGAGAAAAGTAACAAGATCTGCACTGAGTGCTCCATTTAAGTAAGATGGTTAACACGGGAGATAGCACAGGTACTTTCTTGAGAACTCATGAGCATGTGATGAGGCTGTCATCACGGGCTGATAAACTGGCAGCCAGCATCTTAATACAGAATATGAGATGACATGTAAGGTGTTAGTATTAGTCCATTAACGGCCTTGAAATAGCAAGTGCCTAGCTTTCCTTGGTGCCATAAAGGAAAGGAAGTTAAAGAAGGTGAACAGCAAGGAAAAATGATGGACTGAAAAAATGATCTTTACAGCTTCTTTGCAGTCTGCATGAACATAAATGAAGCAAAAATGCATTTGTCAAAGCCAAAGAAAAGGACATTGTAGTAATAAAGATGTGGGTTAATGACAGCATGGGTGAAAATGTCTGCTAGATAGAAAAGCCTGTATCTTAAAATCATGAAGAAAGAAATCTGCAAGACAGATTCCTTACCACAACATACTGAATACATTTTTATAGCTTGGCTATGTTAACAAAATGATAACTCATTTAAACTGAAAATTTGAACTAAATTTCTAATATCCAACAGTTAAATCAGTATCAGTCCAAAATTACTATTAGCTTATACTCAGTATGGCAACTGAATCTGGTCCCTAGTGTCCTGTTTCTTTACAAATCCTTCAAATATCCTGTACCTGACACTATTAAATTCAACAGCCATATTTTCTATTAATGTTTTAATTCTAAATATTCTCAAAATCATGCTTGAATATTTTATCACTTAACAGCATCAACTATTCACATTTCTCCCAAGAATTCAGGAAAATTTTGGAATTACAGCTGTAGTTAGGAAAATGAGTAACAGTAAGCCAAAGTCTAAGACATGCTGAGGAATAGAAAGGTTGTCATTATGTATCTTTAATTGCTTAAGCTTAGACAGTAGAAATTAAATGAATTTCATATTTTGCATTCACATTGCAAGCCATACTTTACCAAATTTAAAAACATTGTATTTTTATCTATATTAAACTTACTAGCTTTTTTTTTTTTAATCTGATACTAGTGTTGGACCAATCCATGACTTAACACAGAACATTTATACCTTCAGCAGATGTATTATAAGCCAAGAATGACCTTCATATCCTGCTGTTTGATCCTACAGAATACTGCATCAGTGTAAAAAGGCAAACCTGAGCCAGCATTGAAAGGTTTTCCATTTACTGTCTACCTATTGTGTTCCCTGTTGTGTGAACAGAGAACATGGGAAGTAAAACCTGCTAATCTGAAGTATGATTAGAGCTACAGAGCTACTCAAACTAGCCAGCCGTAAGTGGGTTTGTGCAGCACCCTATGTAGGTAAAGCAGACTCTCTGCAGTCTAGAAGAGAGAGTCATGAGAAAATAAGTTCTAACTAAAACACTATCAGTTTTTTCAACAATATTAACCTTTGTATTATACACTAGCAGAAAATATTTAAAATATCTATCTGAAAACATATTGGTATAGTTTCACTGCTATTAAAAAGTGACCCTGGGAAATTTCAAAATTCCATGCAATAATTTTTGCTGTCATTCCATAGTATTGAATTGCATAGCTCATTGCCTTACGTAGCAAATTTTAAACTGGGATCAAAACTTAATAGAACGGTTACTTATACCTTTTTGGGCAGGACAAAATGTAAGCAACTATAAACTCCTAGCAAAACAAAAAGGTTCAACACTTCCCCACCAACCCCAGCTTCCCAAAATCAAACGCCTTCTCTTGGGACGCTGCAGCTTGAAATAGTTGTCCTTCATTCTCTATTGCTCTGCATTTTACAGCTGTCAGACAAGAACAATTTATAAGGAAATGGAAAAGTGTCATGGAATAATTTGTGGAAAGTCAAGAGGTCCTAGTTTTCAGAAAGCTGAGATGTGGGACAATTTCTACAAATGTAGGCTCTGTTGTAAATTGATCTCGTTTTACACATAAAGCATCACATTTTTCTTACTTGTCTGTTGCTAAAATTTATGTTAACCTGCAAATCTCATGTTTCAAAGGGTCCTACACTGATGTTTCATACTTAACCAACTAGACAGCAGTGAGAACAATAACTTGTTCAAATAGATTAAAATGAATGCAACTTCTATCATAACTTGATTATCAATTTGTGGTGAGAAAGTTATCTGTTCTTTCAAACATGAAAACTATGGGACTAACATCAACACAGATTTATATGCTTCTGTTACAAGTTTATATATACATGATATATATATATGCAAACAATATATACATATGTATAATATATACATAACTACTTAAATATTTGGAGGCCTGAGCTGGAACACTTATTTCTTCCTCTATTTCCCTCATCAAAGCTTATTTACTTTGATATAATAATGATTTGTTCTAGAGATGTAAACCAAGTACCAAGCAGTAGTTTTTAGGTTGTATCACTTCATATTAGTAGTCCAGCCAGCCTAACTCCTTTCGTTGCAAAATTTCATTCTCTACTACATAACAAAAATAAATAAAAATAAAAANCTTACGTTGCGGCAAGACAGACTTAAAAGAATGGAAACAAGTATCTTAAGAGCAAAGATTATTTTCTGTCCTCATTCTGTCTGTAACATTACTGATAATATATTTCATCAAATAATAAGAAAAAAGTATTGCATAATCAAGTCCTTTAAACTTGGTCTTTGATCCAAAGCCTGTTCATTGTCGCATCTAGCATATCACCACACCTAGTGTTCTGGGGAAATTATTCTGCCTTAAAATTCCTGTAAGGTTTTTCTTTCTGCTGAAGAAGGTCAAACAGACATGTAAAAGAAAAGTGTGAGTTTTCACAGCTAGCACTAAAGAACCAGGCCCTCTGACTGACAATTAGTAGATTCAATTATGCCATATGCAGAAAAACGAATACAACACACATTATGTGCAATAGAAATGACCAGACGCATGTACTGATGATTCACAATATAATTTACAGACCACAAAATTTCAGTGTAAAACGTACTATAACTAGGAGTTCTCAATAATGTGAATTCAATGCAATTACAGTAGTCCAACAACACACACTGAACTTTCCAATTTTCCAGTGCGGTTTAAACCCCTACTACTTGAGCTAGATATTTGTAGAATAGGCAATGGTCTACAATACAGCTGTTGCTAATGAAGTGGAAGAATAGTGGATTTATTTTGCATATGGGAGAGAAGTATCATTTGAAGAACTGATAATTTAGTTTAGTCATTTTAAAAGTTGATGGTACAAAATAAAGATGAAGCTTTTTAGTGATAAGATAGTGATAAAACTAGCACTAGCCTACAGATCCTCAAAACTACTAATTGCTTTTCTATGTGGCAAGCAACTTAAAGCAGTCTGATAAATGTGTTCTGCTGTTCCTGATTTATGTACTTTATAGTCAAGTTTATGTAGCCTATAAAGAATTTAAACCATAAAGACATACCTTAATTATTACCTAAATGAACGAATTTGAACATATGTAAGGAGAACAAAACAAATCTTCACAGTACTTCACCTTGATCACTTTAAACATAATTGTAATGTATTTGATAGAGAGGAGAAAAATGTTATGAACTTTGATGCAGGAAATCAATGGAAAACAAATTAATAAGAAGTATTAGCAGTGAACAATTACAGTCGAGAGGTATGGCTACCAACATTGAAGTTATTTTTGACAAAATGCAGTAAATTGAGAAAATCAGACAGCATTAGCAGGTAGTATAAATTAAAGTAGTTATGTTGTGCCCTTAGGGATTTATTTATTGCAAAGACAGGCAATGACAGTTAAATTGCTCTGAATAAATCGTTTTATGAAGAAAGATAAAATAGATTGAAATGACACACAGATTCACACAATGGTTCATTTGTGCAGGGCAACAGAGTTCAGTCAGCTGTAGAGAAAATAGGCTGGTAACAGGCCATTTCCCTGGGGCAGGAAATGGTGTAGGCTTTGCAGCATGGTTTGTTTACAGCCAGCCTGTAAACAGGCCTTTAATGCCTTTTAGGCATTGCATGTGCATCAGAGAGTAAAATTCAATATAAAATATTTCTATGAAAAGGAACTATTACCAGTTCACAAAAATAACTAACTTCTACAAGGGTATCCAAATTATTTGCCTATTTACACCATTCAAATCCCATTCCAAACAACTACCAGATATGTTCTCCGCTGGACAAATGTAATGTTTTGAAATATAGGACCTGAAATAAACACTCTTACGGCCCTTTCATTTACCCCTGAAAAACAGGCTCCTTATTTTAAAAGGCTGCTTGCCTAGCTTTTTTGAAAGAAGGAACATAATCTTTTTAGAGTGTGCTGTTATGTTACAGAGATGAGAATTCATAAATAAATAACTCCAGTGATGCATTTAAGGTTTAAAAAAAAATCCAGTTACCTTTTCAGAAAATTTCTTTATGAAATACCCAGGCTTTACTTATCACAGCATCTCCAGAAATTGTTTCCTCAATGTCCCTCTCAGTTTAAACAGCTTTTTTTTTTTTTTTTTTTTTCAGAATGAAAAAGGAAAAAGCATCTATTGTTCT
>VXAL01018932.1:219718-268072 GCA_013399475.1 Chauna torquata
CTGCAGCTTTCTGTTCTAGTTCAAGTCAGCAGATACAGTCACTTTATAGCCAGCCCCCTTCTCCTCCCCGAAATTAAGATGTCATAAGTATACCTAGGAGTTTAGATAAATTTATGGTCCTACTTTTAGAAGAATTTACTAAGTTTTCTCGTATTACCAAATTTATCTTACATTTTATATTCATTTCCACTAAGAACTGAAAAAAAAATCATTTATTTATATATTTAATTATCAATGTGATGACTGGGAACTAATGCTATGTAAAATCACATTAAAATAGCGTTTAAAAATAGCAATTATGAAATTAAGCTACAGATTCTGACAAATGTAGGGATATTTAAATGGTGATATCTAAATAATTTAAAGATTTAGTCTTAGATCTTACAAAAGTATAGCAATTTTTTTCGTATTCTCTACTGGTCATTTCAGAATTGCAGTTTACTCTTTAGAAAAACACAGTATTCTGCTTAAGTAAGTGAACTGAAACAACTTATTATGTAAAATATAACATGATAATATATCTATTTTATTGCCATTTAATGTAGAAGCATACAATATTTAAAATATTCCATATAGCATTTGTAACAGTACAATAAAGTAACCTTAATGCAGTCACAAGTGGAGAAGGAAAAATATTCTACTACTACCACTTTTCCTTCTCCTTCATCCTTGACTGACAGAAGTGCAGTTAATTTAGTGTACTACAGGGGGTAGTACACTAAATGCCATGTTAGCAGCTACAGAAACTATAGATCATCCTGTCCAAATTGGTGAGAGTCAAGAAAAGAGATAATGCCAATTATCTGCAGGAAGTTTTAAGTTCAAAACTGCAGTTTGAACTGAAAATAGTTAAGTTTGGAGCCAGAAAAGGAAGATTTTGATTATAAGATCCTTTGATATTTTTCCTATTATACTTGAGTAACACGATAAGTTAGCACAATGTAAAATCCCAGGACAGACAAAGCATATGGTAATTTTGACTGGAACCCTCTAGAGTTTATCAGCAAAATCAAAATAAAGTCCAATATTACAATCTTAAAACCAGAGTTGCACAGAATCATGTACTCACTACCATCCTCCTCCTGAAAAATCTACATCTTTTACTTCAGTGTTGACATTTTCCTTGGGATGGAAAGTTAACATATGTATAAGCATAAATGGTATCTCAAAAAGATATACTTGCAAGAAAAGTGGTGCTACCACTCATCACATCAGATATTATTATGGCAATATTTAAATATTTAAACACAACTCTAAAAATGCAGAAAGCCAATGCAAAGAAAACCACCCTCTTCCTACTTTATTCTGTATATAAATTTAAGGAACATGCTGTATTTGCTTAAACCAGTCTTTGACAACAATCTTTTATAACCTAAACAAACGTAACAATCTTTTCATCTCTATATCATCTTTCATCTCTAAACAGATGAAAAATATTAAAAAATTTTTAAAATTAGGTCTAGAAACAATCCTTGTGTTCTATTTTTTTCTCAGCACTGAATTACAACCAGTTTCTCACTTTTAACAGGAATTTTAAATGTCCTTAAATGTCCTTTCAGGTAGTAGCCTTTAACCATACATGAGAAGTTTCTTTTTTTTTTTTTGAATACACAATATAGTCTCATAGAAGTGACAACCTTCCTTCAATTTGGAAGGCAAGCAGGCTAGTGAAGTCCAACGAAAACAGACTGCGTTTAAGACCAAGTTAACAGTCCGTGTCAGAAAACATATCTCATCTGCACATGAACAACACTTTACAGAAGCCCACTCTGAAGTATATTCTGTCACTGGTGAAGACTCTCTGGCATATTAAGAACCAGCCCAGTGACAAAAAATAGAGGAAAAGGTGGCACTGCTTGGTGATCTACGCATTCAGATGTCCTTCAAAGAATGGGTACCTGAAGAGCATGGCACCAGTTTAATCGTTTGCAATCAAACAGGAAAGGAGGGAAGAAGGAAAATGATAGTTATGGGATGGAGGCAAATAAAGGTGGATTGAGACTGCTGAACAGATACAGAAATACTGCTGACGGTGGACAAGGAAAGAGGAAGACTATTTCTGCAGATGAAGTAGGAGACTGAATAGTCTGTAGGCAGGAAAATTTCATTTAAAATAATAATTATTAATCAGGATATTTTATGTATTGGATTATTTGTTATTCTAGCAGAAGGAAATAAAGGTTCATATTTCTTTAATCACCTGACATGAGCAAGAAAGAGGGAGGAGGAGGGAAGGAGGAAGAATTAAAGAAATCTATCTGGAAATTAAAACGATACTTTCAAAGTAAGTTTACAGTAGCTGTTGCCAAAATTGTTATTTTTGCTCTCTGTTATAATAATTCATGAAAAAATATATATAGGTAGCCACATTAGATCATTGTAGTATTCTTTTGCTGACAATAACCTAGGATTCTGATTCTGAGCCCAAGAATTCAGTCTACTATAGCATAACAAAGAGAATTCTTCCATAGCCGGAAAGTCAAGGTAAGTGGCTTAAAAAAATTAACAGCAAATAACACCAAAACAGTAATAATGGAAACTGAAAGTGTTTTTAAGGAATTGCAGAAAAATATCTGGAAGTATATAAGAAACTGTACTTTTTCTTGAAATTTTTCTCTTCAGCCTTTTTTCCCCCCAACACAATTTCCTTCAGCTCTTTTTAATGAAACCCAATAGGTTCAAATATGCAATTCATTAGAGAAAAAATGCATACCCCCCTATAGATTTAAAAACTCATCATGCTTCAGAGATAAGTTAGGCTATGAAGTATTTCCAATGGATAGTTTTAGACAGTTTTGGAAATTGAGTAAAACAGCTAATGCATAATTGCCTTTTCTAACACCTGCTACCTATTATACTTTTCCATGTGTAGCTTTTGAAGTTACAAACAGTTTGATCTCTAAATGTACAGAAATGCAGACGACAAGCTGGAAGCTATTTAAAATCAAATGTAAACAATGACCTTGATTTAAATATTTTAGCAAAAGATCTCAAGACAGATGTACAACCTTCCAGAAGACTTATTTTGAACATATTACCGACAACTCAGGCCCCTTTATCTAAGCACCATCTGTCATTATCAATAAAAATCATTTAGATTGTTAACATCACAAATATCTCATTACCCTGCAAATGCTGGATCTCCTCTACAGCTGAAATGAAAGGCATTCTTTATACTGCACTCTCCAAACTTCTTTATTTAGACAATCACTGAAAGAATGCAAATTTTGTTGTATGACTAGATTGATTATTGTCTAGTGAATGATTAGTTTAAGCTGCCTCCCATAACCTGGATACTTCAATGTTTAGGGAGGGTATGTACATTTGTTGAGAGTAAATACAATACATGACTATTTTTGAAGTACCCAGAATGATTAAAGCTAGGAAACTGTGCCTGGGTTAGGTATTAAAATACCACATTTAACACTGACATAATGACTCAGAATCAAGGACTTCCAAGCATTTTATGATTACAGATGAATAAAGCCACTTTACACATCTCATAGCTTTTACTATATTACAAGGAGCAGGCAGTTTAGATGTAAAGAGGCTAAAGTCATTTTTCCCAAAATATCCAATACTTTCCTTAGATTAAGGCAGAAAAAGAGAAAAGCCAGTTCAGGATCATCATGGAAAGTGGACTGTGTTGGCTGCTCTTCCAAGATTCACCTCTTCCACCACCTGGGAGCTCCAACTTCCTAGGCACAGACTCAATACACTGTCAAAACTGAGACTCAGAGCTCCACTCCGAGAAGCAACACAGCATCAGCACACCACCGAGAGGTCCATCTAGCTAGCTATCCTGCCACCAGGAATCACCAACTGCAGACGGCTAACAAAGAGTGTAAGCATACAAGCACATAGCAGAACCCCTCCAGAATACTCTTCCATCTTTCAATGATTTCTTGCTCAGAGATGTCCTTAAACAAGCTGTAGAATATTTGCATTTAATAGCTGTTAATGGATTTGTCATCACTTATCTGTCCAAAGCTTTTTGCAACTGTGAGGTTTTTTTTTGGTATTCACAAAGTCCTGTGGCAAAGCATTCCAAAATGCAAGTACACGCTATTCAGCATGTGTTTTAAAAATGACACCCTCTAGTTTTATGCTAAGTTGTTCAATTATCACAATGAGAGTATGAAGAACCCCTTCCTATTCACTGTCTTCATTCCATTCATCTTTTCCAAGTCCAACATTTTCCTTGTCTCTTCTGCACACAAGAGGGTTTTTTTGTCCATTCCACAATTCCTCATTTACACATTCTACCACCCTTAGTCAGTCTTTTTAAGCATCCTTCCCTGTACTTTTCTGTTTCTGAAATAGGGGCCAAAATGTACACAGCAAGTAAGAAGCAGACAGAACACAATCATACACCTGCATAATGATATCTTGTTCTTCTTTCCTTTCCCAATAATTTCCAGCTTTTGATTTTTTCTTTTTCTTTTTCTTTCTTCACTGCTTCTGAGCTGGTATTTTCCTCCTGTGTTTGAGTGTAGAAAGCTATCTTGAAGCCCATAGCTGTACAGGTAAAGTTAGGATTTTTCCAAACACACATGCACGGTATCAGTTTATATTTGTTCACATGGAATTTCAGGCTATTTACTGCCTGGCTGTTTTTCAAAAACATGAAGTCCTGCAACTCCTCGCTGTCAACCTTTATTACTCCGAATAACTCAGTGTTGCCAGCAAATTTTGTTGCCTCACTCCTGTATCGCTTTTCCAATCGCTTCAATAGAAACAGCTAAAACTTCATCAAAAACTAAAATATTACATGTGATTTTCCTTAATTTTGAAACCTGCCTACTTACTCCTACCATGTTGTCTAGTTTTCAGACAGTTATTATACAAAGACATTCCCTTTAATTCCACAGCAGTGTTATAAATATACCTATTAAAAAGATTTATTTTTATTGAGTTAGAACATTTTGGATTGTCTTCTATTATTGCTTTTGTTTCAACCTGACTATTCCCAAGGGGATGAACCTAAAAGCAACAAGTGACCAACAGCACTTGTCTAAACTGAGTCTAATCTGACAATAAACACAGTAACAAAGTTGGATTGTTAATGTTTTAAAAACAAAACAAAACAAAAAAAAAACACAACCTCACTTACAGTTAGGACCTAAAAGCAGCCGTTTCTAATTCAAACACCCATCAATTAATAGGAAAATTTATGGGTTTGTTTTATCTTTTCATTAAAATCAACACTGATCTAAACAAAATTCACAGCACTTTAAAATCTGTAATGGAAACTAACATTTTCAGGTCAAGACAGCAAGCCAGAAGAATCTAGCACAGCCAAAACACAATGCAAAACTTAATACCTCAACTCTTACTCCTCCTAGTAAACCCCTTATAGAACAACTGTTTTTAAAAAATCCTGTGCAAGAACTGTGTTCGTATTTCCTATTTCTGCTAGGAATGTTGAAAAAATCATCTTACAATGTTATATTAGATTTGGCAGATTTATGCTGAAAACTGTGTGAATGATAGGCCAGTTTTCATAAAAATTTAGTAGCTGGCCTCTCTGATCTAGTTAACAACAACTTGGCAACAGTTCCCAAAAGAAAACTTGTGCTGTTAAATCCCAGTCACAAGGAACACAGACCACTGCTGGACTTTTTTTGGATCAATATTTTGCCTTGTAAGAATGTTCTATATGGCATACAAAATTTTTGGTAAGACTATTAATCAGTATGAAATATAAATGGATGCTATTGATAACTATTTACTTGATTTATTCAGTCTCTCATTAACCACTTTTTTAAGAAGCATCTTTCATATAACTTTCCACAGCAGCTTGTATTTTGAGAACAGAGTTTAAAGCCTCTTCACTTGCTAGTACGTTCAGTTCAAATAAAATAAAAAGTAACCTCAAGTGTGTAGTTGACTTTTTGTCCTAGCTTTTCCAGAATTAAACTGTGGGAGAAAAAAAAAAATAAAACCAGTGTTTCTCATTTGGTTCATTTAAAGAATTCATCATGAATGGCTAGGAAGTCAAGTGGATTCTCACTCACTGAGGTATCTTCACATCCAATACTGAAATGTGTCTTTCTTTTACAGTTATTTTTCTTCTCATGGGTGGCAGTTTATTAGCTTCACATACAGGAAAAGTTCTAGATCATAGCAAAGGAATGGAGCTTCTTGTGCTACTCTCTTATATTTCTTTCTTGCTGAATTGGGTATTTACAAAAGACGGGGGAACAAGGCAGTTTCCTTGGAGAATGCCTTTGATATAAAGGTAATGCTAAACTCTACACAAGGAGAACAACTATATTTCAAAACACTTATTTCCAATACTACCTTGAAAAGAACCTACATATGCACAGAAGGAAGAATTATACACAGTTAAACTACCAGAAAGCACGTTGATTTCTTTTCTGTAATTTGCCATGTTAATAAGCCCTTTCTCAGCTGCAGTGAAGAATGACCATTAGTTGTTCTTTGTATTTACTGCAGAAAATATTACTTATATCTGCTGCTTTGATTTGCATAAGGCAAGCAACTACCATTTTAGCTACTTGCTATGGGTAAGCAGAACATAGCAAGAACAGAGATGCGGCAACGTCAGCATGAATTCTACCATGGTAGTTAATCACTGCAATTTCAGATAACAACTAGCAATATAATGGTGAGGGATGATATATAAAACCCCAAGCTAATATACATAATTTTAGATCCTCTAGTAGGAAAAAATAAAATATTTTCTGCAAGTTTTTCTTCCATGCAAGTATTTAAGATCAAAAACTCCTAATTTGTTTGGAGACAAGAACAGCGTAACCAGCAACAAGAACTAATGGAACTACTCTCGGATGGTGTGAGTGCATTAGCAAATAATTACCACATAACATTACAAGCCCTCATCAGCAACAGCAGATAATTTACGCTGTTTTAGAAAGTGGTTGATTACTTACAGCCATGTTTTCTTTTGTTCACTAGAGTTAATGTATTAACGAACAAAGTATTTTGGTTAGAGCCATTAATACGGTACCTAATTATTTTACCAAGTCATGGCACAATGTAATCTCTTAAAGCAGAGAATCTCTGTAACACTGAACACTACTATGCCCTTTATTCCAGAAAAATCTAACCTTCTGACTATTTCCCAGGAAATTCATTTTGCGTCTTTTATTTACTCAGATGCCCCCCACCGTAACTTAAAATCCTTCTTGTGTGAGAGTAGTTATGGAAGTAGGGACTGAGGAGCTGCAAGATGAGGATAAAAGCAAAAGTGACAGACTAGTAGCCTAACAGCACAGATTAAGAAGTTAAAGACAACCTCTTCTAAATGCAGTAGGATTATTCTTAAGACAGGCTTATAAGATTTGAGTGAAAATTTCCAGATAAAATATTTTCAATGGCATGCACATTTGGGATACCAAAACCGTAAGTCTTCTTTTATTTTAAGCTAGGCTTAAAGCTGGGCTTCAAGTATTAAGACATAATTGTCCAGCTGGAAAGAAATTTGTTTTCAAGTTTCCTGCTGATTAAGACCACTCTCATTATATCTGAAACCAGTAATTTAATTTGAAATGAAATATTTAAATTCTCTCTCAAGTTGTGACTTGACACCAATTAGTTGGCCAAAAATGTGGTGGAAAAAAACAAAAGCTGTGTCACACTGAAACCCAAACTGCTTTTATTCACAGAATTCTCCCTAAAGATATGATTTAGCTTAATGAAGCACATACTAAATCCAGATCATTAGTAAAAATACGTTGCAACTGATTTAATTCTGAAGAACTTTGCTCTAACACAAAATATTTTTACATAAATATTAACCTGCTTTAGGCAGACTACTGACTTGAAAGTACACAGGTACAGGCACCATTTATGGCAACTTTTCCACCTGTGAGGAAAACTTCAGAAGATCATGTGAATCAACTCCAGATTATACTACCTCCATAACCTGCTTTTAAAAGGCAAATGAGCACAAATAAGCAGTGACTAATACGTACTAAACTAATTCCCTATTTCACCTTTTGAATTTCTAAACTATTTACCTCATGTATCATTTTAATTATTTTTGCAGTTCATTCCCAGGGAACCTTGATGCTGGGAAATTAATTAATGGATACAATAGAGAAACTGTCAGAATTGCTTAAATACAGTTTCAGTATTGGCCTCATTTACATGCATCCTTTTATTCTAAACAATAGGACTGCCAATTTTTTTGTATTAAATTGTTAGCTCATTAAAAAGAGTACAATGATATCCTTTTCTGCAGCTATTCATTGGTTATCACATTTTGCTGAAATACGTAATCCATGATTGAGACAATCACAAGAGCTTTTAGCCCCAGATTTTCAAAGATGAAAGTTGTATAATAGTTGTATAATTATTTGATTAATTGGGTTTAGCTTTATCATATTATTAGCTTTAATAAAAGATATTAATTATTCAAAACAGACCTATAAAAAGTAAGAAGTGTTAGCGTAATACTTCACAACCGAAAAAAAACAAAAAATCTTTTGAATAACTGTACAAATGTATATCCCATTTATGCCAAAACACCGAAATGAAATGAACAACATCTAAATAACAATATTAAAAAACAATAGATGCTTATTGCAAATTCTCAGAAAATAAAATATGCTTACTGGTACACTGCCAAAATGTAATTCAAAGACATTCTCTTATTGGTTTTAGGCCACATGTCAGTTCCAGATATGGAGGCTTACATGTTCACTTCTGGACAAAAGTTGTTATTTGGATTGCAACAAACACTGACATGAATGATGACAGGTCATTTGAGCAGGCTGCCCAGAGAGGCCGTGAGGTCTACCTCCTTGGAGATCTTCAAAAGCTGCCTGGATGTGGTCCTGGGCAAGCTGCTCTAGATGTCCCTGCTTGAGCAGGGGGTTGACCAGATAGCCTCCAGAGGCCCCGTCCGACCTCAACCATGATTCTGAGAAAAGTGTATTAAGTAAACCAATAAAAATATTGCTGAGTATTTCTGTCAAGTGAACAGAAACTCTATAATCCTCCAATTCCCGCATGTGTAAAATCAAGGTATGATTACATCAAAGTAATATGTAAATGTTTTGTGAAGATTTCTTATCAGATTCTGAACATGAATTAAAATTTATATCAACACATCTTGTATGGGCTAAGACGAAATAGTAGAACTCTAATTTCTTCTTCACAACAACAACTAAATTATCAAGCGAAGTATTCCAATGACTTTTTCTTTTAAGGAACACACCATAACTGAGAACTAACAAATACATATAATGCATTCAGACACAAGTTTTCTGATAGGCAGTCTTGTTGACTCTGATAGGTAGTCTTGTTGTCTAAGAAGACACAGGACAGGACAGGGGAAACAGAAGTACCAAAAAGGTATCCAGTAATAAGCAGGAGCTATTACTTTCCTCTCCTATTTTCTAAGCTAACAGAGCTTTCCAAGCTTAGTCATGACACAGAGTCAAGAATACCACCCAGGTTTCCAGCACAACCATTATGAAGATACTCAAGATACCACACTAGGTTTTTTTTATAACCTTCTCTCACCAGTAAACCACATTACATTCTACAAACTAGCAACAAAATCCTTAATTTCTGATCACCAGTATTCCTCTAGAGACTAGGAAACAGTTGGAGCCAGTATGTTCCTCTCTTTGCTGGCCTGAAATAATCTGAACACTTATTCATGAAAATATTGCTTCCTTGCAGAGCAACACTATTTGGATCAGTCTCTGCCTTGGGATGGCAATTTGCCTGAATGCTCAATCTCATCTCATGATGATGATCTAATTGCACCAAGCTTTTTGTGACCACGTGACTGCCTAACAGCATTCCCTGGCCTGTGAGCTTTACGTTTCATTCAGCTGGTATTAAAACTAATATCCTAATAACGCCACAAAAACTGAAGTAGGCAGCTGCTGAATGCAGCAGCGTCTTCACTGTCACTGATTAAAAAGAAGTACAACATCTGAAAATATTAGTCAGCTGCTCTTCAGCTATGTCCAGCACACAAGCTCTATAGTTCTGATTGTGCAAAACTGCAGGTTTATAAAAGGGTTGATGCCAAAAGCAACCAAAAGGCAACACCATTACTCATTCCAAGTATCTGAAAATTGTCGCTCGCTCAGTATCACAGGTGGAAATGTTAATAATGCATGTATTTCAATTAAATTCATTAGATACTTAATAGCTATTGCCAGGAGCTTTGATCTTGTCTGAATGAATAAGCCACTTCTTACCCAAACAGTTAATACAAAAGACTCACCAAGCTGATACAATAAAAAAACTCTTCAGACCGTTTCTATTCCCATCCATCAACTGATTTGTAAAGAAACAGAATAACACTGATGACAGGGTGCAGCTTTGCTGAATTCTGATCAGAATGAGAAATCCACTGTACATAATTGACTTGAGCACAACTTTATTAGCTCCAATACAAATATTTCTTCTCAATAACATTATTGTCCTGAAGATGCTGAGATGTCTCAATGGATGCCGTAACTTCCTTAATACATACATTTCTCTCAGGACATTGAATCGAGGGATGCTCTTTGATTTGAATTTTCTCGAAATGCTGAAAATCAAAACGTGCTGGACAGCAGAACAATCAAGTCAAAGTCTGCACTATTGATCAGTCTTCACATTGTACCTCTGATTAAAGACAGCAGCATGAAAAAAAAGACTTGTGTGAAAATGGCAACACACTTGCAGAGTAGTTGCAATTTGTTTTATCAAGGTTGTCTAGAGGGTTACACTGATGCTACAAGTCTCATCTCTGAAAACCAAAAGATCTGACTTGATCCGGAAGAGTCCTTTGCAATTACGGGACAGTAACACTCATACTTTTCTCCAGCTCAGAGGTACCACACACTGATCATTGATGCTTTCATAAGTATATAGACTGAAACTGCACTGTTGAAGGAAAAGCTTCTACAACAATATACTACAGCAGTGTAAATGAAGAAAAAAGTGATGGAAAACTGAGGCAAATTTTAAGATATTACTGGTTGCATATGACTTAATTAACATTAACTTTTTTTTTTTCAGCACAACCTTACTCCATTACAGATACAGCAGAGCTGCATAGCTTGAAAAGCCCTTGCTCTACAACAGCTTTTTCCACACTGACAGCCTGAAGTGACCAGTACAGCTTCACATCTTTCTTACATTTGGCATGACTTCACCACAGTTTGAAGTTTAAGCTATTCAAATCACTTCTTGCTGTTATACACATGCCTTGCTTTTTTCTTTCCACCAGCTTTTGTGCGCATCTCTCCACTAACCCATTTTGGCATTACAAGGACCTGGTCTTCAATACCAGCATCTTGAGACACTTCCAACAGGTGACAAAACAAACAAAGTTCCCTGCTTACTACCTCCACAGCCTTAAGCAGCTAAAAACAGGAAGATAGCTTTGATCCAAACAGAAGTTTTTCTTTGAGAATAGGACACAGAATCTTCAGCAGAAAATTACAGTAACTTAAAAGTATAACACCAGTCCTACTGAAACAACCCGAGCACTGTATACTGCATTAGATTCCTAAACATTGCTCAAAATTTTCAGAAACATCTTACAATTGATTTTATTTAAGCCTTCAGGAAAGTGCCTGCAGAAGTTATAAACGATACTAATAATGATTAAAAAAAAACACAGTAAAAGAAAAAAAAATGCACTTCCATTTAATTTTCTTCAAATCTCTTTTATTAAGTTGTAACAAGCAATAATAAGAAAACCATGAAAAAAATAGTCACGTTGCCAGGCTTCAGGATGAATTTTATCAACCAAATGAAAGGAACAAATATTTAGCAAAACAACAATTCAGCCTCTAGAAAATTACAACAGAAACTGAACCAAATATTGTCTACCTAAGATGTGAACTAAAATAATAGATACATCTATTAATAGATGTATATCAAAATATAATTTGACTGCATCTGTCCTTCAGCTTTGTAATACTTTTCAGATTAAATTTTTCCTACATGATTTTGCTTATACCAATGAAGTCTGCTCTGAACTTTAGTATATTTTGTTGCAACAACCAAACTACTCCGAACTTTTAGGCTGCAAAACTTGACTAGAACATATCCTCAAATGTTGGAAAGCAGGATGTCAAGCTATATATTCAAACATCAGTTTAAGTGAATGTTTTAATAGCTCAGTCATCATTTAAGCTGCAAATATAGCTTCATTTGGCACCTAGCTATAACATTTTAAACACTGCTTGCTCATAGAAGCAATCACAGAATAGCTTGGGTTGGAAGGGACCTTAAAGATTATCCAGTTCCAAATCCCCTGCCATAGGCAGAGATACATTCTGCTTGATCAGGCTGCTCAAAGCCCATCATCTCCAGTTACTTTGTGTATGTTGCTATTCCTTGACTCCCAATCCCCCTAAGTTATTATCAAAAAGGTAAAGGATGTAGAAAAATGAAGTAAAACATAAAATACATTTATTGTAATTAGATATTCTGTGCCTTATAAAAAATTGCAGAGATTTTATGATGGTCAGCATTGATCACCTACTTTCATTTTGGAAAATGGTTTTCCATACAAGTTATTATTCAGGCTAGAGTAGAAAACTTACCACTGTAAAATCTCCGCTATCATGGAATGGCTTTGTGGAAAGATGAAGCTCACTGTACACTGACAGAGTCTGTAGCTCATTCCAGTCAACATGGAGACTGTGCAGTACTATTAATCGGAAGAAATGTGCTCTAACCAACCTACCTGCATTCCAAAAGCAGCTGTGAAACAAAGAAATTGGCTCACCTGAAGTTCTGCTTAAGATTTACACAGTGAAAAGACTCCTAGAGCCATGTAGAGACTGCTTGTACAGATGCAGGGATAGGTTTAGGAATAGAAATAGTGGTGTTAAATAATTAACTGATTCTAGAAGTTTTACAATTCTCGAAACAAGCTATGTGCTACTGAAGATGGATCCTGGACACCTTTCAATAATCTGTATTTGCTCACATAACTTTCAGACAGGAAGGACTCTATCAAGAACATTTCTACAGCTGTTGACTTTTCATGCTATTTCAATAAAGCGTGGCTGTTCTTAGAAGGCTGTGAAAAGACTGTACAGCCCTCAGGTCTTAAACTATAAACCAAATTAATACTTATTTCGAAAAATGACAAGGTGCTGCTACTATGGAAATAGGTGGGAAGCAAGAGGTTGTCACGCACTGCTCATTGACAGCCTACAGGAATCCAAATTGCAGATTTCAATTTCCATAAAGCGGTACAGGACAGAAGGCAAAGAGAATTAATTTAAAAAAAAAAAATAGTAATTAAAAAATATATATAAAATAGTGATAGACCAATTAGAATAAAAGAAATGAAAAATGAAATTTCAAAAAATAAAAATATACTGCAATCATACAAACAGTTAGTATACGCTTAAATATTTAACTTCAAAAGTTGATAAGGCATCATGCAACAAAAATGTATTTCAAATTGTATTTTTATAGAAATCTCAAAAAAGTTTTTAATTATGAAAATGTTTTTTTAAAAGAGCAGATGTTGGATTATTTAAAAATAAAATAACAGGTATAATCAACTACACAAAAGTGAAATATTTTCAGGAAATATTTTTCCTGAAATATTAAACTGAAGTTAAAACATACCTAAGAAACAACTGTCCTCTATCTGCAATCTAAGCTTTAAAAAAGTATCGTTAATGAAACTTGTTTATACCTTTCAGAAAGGACAGATTGATTAGTTTTCCCAGTAACACACTGCTTTTCTGCAGGTTTGATAAATTACTACAAACAAAGAAAGAATCTAGTTAGAATGAAGAAAAAACCTGCTTATTAACAAACAAGAAGACTATTAGAACTTAAAGCCTTGATCATGAAAACGCTACTGTTAATTTTGTGAAAAGATGTTCAAGAACAATGTATAAAATTTTTTCACCTACATGAAAATTTAGTAAAGGATATTTGAAAGATGCAGTTTCCTGACCTGTATTTTGTATTTTACACACAACTTTCAAGAAATATGTTTTCCATTTATGGAAAGAAAATAGTAGACTCTTGAAGTTATCTCTACATTTTTATCCATAAATTTTTGCAAAAGAGAAAAAATAATTGAATCGACAGTATTTCAACAAAGAATCAAGAAAGCACAAGCATTTCAACTGTTATCTCTATTGCCCTATTTACTAGATCATGTTTCCACTCTGAAATAAACCATGTATTTCTGTCCAGAATGCAAGAAACCTGCTGTATAGCTTTTTATATCTATTTAGGTTATTCAAGGTATTACAATTTCCTAAGTCACTACATAAAACTAGCATTTTTCTATACTATTTATTGTGTTTCATAAAAGCTCCATTAGAAACAAATTCCGAGTAAACGTAAGTTGGAGGTGTCATTTTCATTTATTACTTTTCCTAATACCTTTTTCATTCAAAGGTATCAACACAATCTCCAGAATTAGTCATTGCTCTCAAAAATAGATAAGGGACAAAAAAAATCACAGCATAAGAGTCTAATTATTGTCATCTCTAAACAACAATGGAAGATATATTGAAGTTATACAATGCACTGTATAGCAATCATATGGATATTTATGATGATCCAATTTAAGAAATTGTGAAAGATAGTAGGTTTGGTAAGATATGTTTTCAGTTTGTGTGGATGATATTTCTCTTCAAAAACAGACACCAGGAGGTCAGGAGGATGCCTCCAGAGGGAAAGGGAGATCCCTTTAGAGCTTCACTTAAGGGCAACTGACGACACCTAGGAAGGAAAGGTTCCAGTGGTGACAGTGAAGAGCAGAAGAAAAATTGTAGGGGAAAACTTTGGGGCTGCACCAACCAGAGCCAGAAAGACCAATGAGAAGATCAGGAAGCAAACAGAGTTTGATGAAATAAATCTTGCTGAGGCGAGAGAGGACTAAGGAGCTTGCTAGTATTCAGAAAGACATTAAGGGCACAGCCACTTCAGGGTTTTGGTTTGGATCACAAACATTATTTTGAAATACATCTCACAATCATTCTCATATACATTCACATTTTCATTATGGTGCAAACCACATGCAAAACAATCGTGGTTTGCATTGTACAGTTTCTTTCCACAGATACACTCCTATTGCACTGTACTATTTGCCAATGCAGACAAAGTCAAATCTGGAAGAAAACCTGCCCTACAAAGACACACTGAATAGGGGTAAAGTTGCCTACAAATTCCTTTTACTTCTCTCTTAACTTATCATAAAATTCTACTTAATAAACTACTTATTCTAACTTACATTTAATAAACCCCAGCCTTCAGACAATTTTAAAAGCCTTTTTCAAACGCTTTCAGGTGAAAGAGGAGGAGCTGTGTTAACTACCTCCTCCTACTGAGTATCCAAGGACCTGGTAGAGGCAGTACAGGCAGGCAAGATCTATCCTCTTGCACATGATAGAATTCCTACAAAGTTCTTGTATCTTCTATTTCTATCATCACTTGCAAGCATAACAGAAAAAAAATGGCATTCAGATTGAGAATTTGACATGTTTCACCATATACTCTCTCTGCAAGAAAAGACAATCAGACCACTAAAGTATTTTAGTTTCAAAAAGGTTCAGCCAAACTAAACCATGGAAAAGTCTGTGATTTTATCTCAGCCATCTGCTCAGTTTATAAGCAAAGAATCTTTGATACACTGGAAAAAATTCAAAGTCTACAATCTGCCTCCTAATGCAAGAAAAAAGAGGATATTGCAGTGCAAAAGATGGGAAAAACTGGATTTCCATTTTTTCCTGAAGTAGTCAAACACCTTTTGACTCCAGACTAAAACAGAATATCATGCCCAAATTTTCTTTATTCTGGCATCCAGAACTAAAGAAATGCTACAATCACAGCTCCTGCTACCACCTAAAAATATATTGAAGATTTCTCAGAGCTTGGTAAACATTTATCATACAATTCTTCACATTCTGAAGTCAAATGGACACCACCATCTTCTCTCTAGAAGAAGAGAGCATAGCTAATTCATAATTATTATCACATACTTTTGTTATTCACTTTCTGTAAGAAAGCACGGACAGACACAATTGCTAGTCCAACCTCCAGCAGTAATGGCATTCATCAGTAATTTTCTTGTGCGCCTTTCCAATGGCCCTACTACTTGACTTCAATCAGCTGTAAAGCTCCTTTATTCTGTTATCACATCAGTGTGAGGGAATGAATGCCAAGGATTGAATGCCCTCCTAAAGGAGTGCAGTCATGCTGTTAGAATAGCAATGAGCTTCATCTGACACTGCTGAACACATTCTTTCACACTCCCTCACGCTTCCAGAGGAATGCATGCATGACAAAAATAAATATCTGTTCAGTGCAAATGCTAAAAAACTTATCTACAAAATAATATGCTAAATAGAGGATATAACAGTTTAATAGAAAGTGTTTAAAGTTGGTATAAACAATGCAATCAATAATACAGTTAACCAAGAGCATTTGTGTTCCATTTGTCAGAAGAAAGGGATGGGCGGAATAATTATTCTACAAGTGAGAAAGATACAGAATTTCAATACAGAATGTCTCATCTATTAATAGACAATTCTCCTCAAGCTCTTTTAATTTTGCTGATGCAAGAATCTAAGCATAAAATTGTTCTTGCTCATTACAATAAAGAGAAGAAAACAAGAGATACAAACCAAAAACGGATGATTGTCAATATTCTAAGTAGAATCTTTCGGTAGCTCAGTCTGTCTCCTCCCTATACCGTTTTCTGTTGTGCACATTGCTTTAACCAAAACATGGGGTTTAGCCTGGTATGAAATTTCTGCTGGTAGGCCCCTAGAATCTAGACTACTATATCTACAAAGGTATCAGACAACTCAGGCAGGAAACTGAACTGTCATGCATAATTTAACATTGGTTTTTAGGACCGACTGAGACAAAGTTTTCGTTGTTTTTATTTTTTTAATTTCAAATATATCATCAGCGCTCAACCATGACAGTACGTTGGGCTTTAACAGGAAGAACAAAAGTATGTCTGTCTAGCTCAAGTATATTGGTGGATTTTCAGTAATAAATGCATTATAAAACACTTTTGGAAAATTTACATTTCAATGGTCAGTTAGGATAAAAAACATTCTCTAAACAGCTATAAAAATATTTTTCCTCTAGGAATGTTATTTCTACTAAATATTTCTGTAATATTTCAATCAAATTTATTATCATAATGATACTGAAAAATTAACACAATCTTGCATGAGAATATCTGTAAGATAACAAGAGTGTCTGAATGCAGGAAAGACATCAAAAAGCTTGGCAAAAATAAATCAGCAAGTATCCTAAGGAAACCCATTATTTTTAGAACAATCTCTTTTAAATTAACACTAGCCTGCAAGTCCATTCATTCTGTACATTCTGTTTATGCTTCTGTTTCTTTATATTCACTAAGATATTTTGATTTTTCCCCCTCAATTAAAATCATTAAAAAAAATCTTCCTTGCATGTGAGCATATTTAAATTCCTATGCTTTTCCATTAAGGATCAAGAGAAAGGATGGTGCTGTAGACTGCTAAATGTTTTTTATTATTTAACCAGAAGCAGATTATTTCAGACTACATTCTGCAGTCCATTTTAGAGGAAACAGGAATACAATGAAATCTCTCTGCTGTAAAGTATCTGTCAGCACCAACTCCTACTTGAAGAAGCAATCTTTGTGTCCCTTCTTAGGGATAAGGCACTCATGTCGCAAGTGAATTGGGCTTCTGAACACTGTTTATAGAACATGAACTGACATCTCAGCATAGTGGAGTTGAGCCACTCATCGAGTGACTCAACTGATGACATTTTCTTGAGGCGTTACAATGATCCAGTGACATAAACAGCAACTTTTCCAGTAAGAATGTCTTAAATATTGTCTCCTGTACATCTCAATCATTGTTGACAAAAGATCAAAACTCAGGAGAAGCATCTACTAAAGGCCTTCCCCAGTGTAAGTACATAGCTAAAATTATTGCTTCTTCAGTGGTGCTAGACTGTAGTATGTAGTATTTTGGTGACACCCTTTCTAAGTAACATATGCAGAGAACTTTTGGAAATAACACTAGGAAAAGAACGATTATAGCAACAACTTGATTAATCTGGGAAAAACTAAGATTATAAAATACAGGGAATAGCTTAAATCATACCAATATAAATTTGAACAAGTCTAAAAGAAAACAGATACTCATTAGATTTTAATATCCAAATGAGTAATTTTTAAATTCCTCATAAACAAGTCCTTCATGGAGACTAAAACTTTCTACAATAAAAGCACCTGCAGCATAACTCTACCTTTGTATAATTTTCTGTTAATGACCCAGACTAAGCAGTATTATGGAAAACCTAATAATGCACTATTTAATTCTTATAAAAAGGAACAAACTGGAAGAAGAACAAATTCAATATGGTTTTAAAGAAGAAATTCTTTACTATGAAGGTGGTGAGGCACAGGAACAGGTTGCCCAGAGAAGCTGTGGATGCCCCATCCCTGGAAGTGTTCAAGGCCAGGTTGGACGGGGCTTTGGGCAACCCGATCTAGTGGAGGGTGTCCCTGCCCATGGCAGGCGGGTTGGAACTAGATGGTCTTTAAGGTCCCTTCCAACTCAAACCATTCTGTGATTTTATGATTCTATGACTTGAAAAGATGAAAGAATTTCCTTAGTTTACCTTGATTTTACAATCAGTTCTTTAGGGGAGCAAAGCATGTTAATGCAACTGTTTTATTTAGAAATTTTGAATACAAGACAACTCATTTCTCCTACCCTCTACTTATTCTTCTCCCACCCCCTTGCCAAAGGAATAACATTAGTTTTTTAGTAATGCTGCTAAACAATACGAATGTCTTTTCCATAGTGTTTTGACAATGTTGCTAAGTTTAAAATTAAAGGAATACTTAACTTCCAAATATATGTGCTATGTTAAATCCATATAGGACTGACATTAATGTTTTGTGAAGAATTCACAAAATCCAAGACCTATCTTGCAAGAATGTGGAGCTACATAAGATATAAATGAGGAAAAACTGGATTATTGGAAACACTGAAGGCCAAATCTGATGTTTGCTTAAGACTAGAAAAAAGAAGCAGTGAAGACAGATGTAAAGGAACAAAAGGCAGCTCTTGTCTCTGTGAGCAATCCTAACACCTTAAAGAAACCATCTTGTACTTTGAATAAGAGTTTATTCACATGAAAAGGTCAATCCATCATAACCCCTGCCAACAAATAAAGTTTTGATGAATAATTGTTTACCTAATCAAAGGCTTTCTTAGCTTAATTGGAAAACAAAGATATTATTTGCCTATAATACAAATCATATTCCATATAAAGCATTTGTATTGATTTTTTTCTTTATAGTTCACCTATTTATTAGTCAGTATATCATGCAACTTGCTGAAACAGACTGAATGAAGAAGCCAGCTCTCCTCATGTATCAAACAAAGAACTTTAATTTCCCTTTTGGGTTACGCTGTCAAGTGCTGGAATAAAATGTACATGAAAGGAAGAGCAGACAAAAATATTTGAAAAACTAAGGATGGCACATTTCAGAGTTGTTTTTAATGCAAACATGGAAACTATGGGTATTGGTAGCTAGCAAATCAACACTTTACATTTGTCTAAATATACAAATTAATAGAAACTGTTCATTATCAATATCAAAAGTTGATAAACACTGAAGGAAAAAATGCTGCCTATTTTTGCATGTCCATTTTAGATTTCTTGTTATAATTTCAGATGCTAAATGTAACACAAAACATTCTGACTATGATGTGGGTATGAAAAAACACATTGGTTTCGAGAAGAAAAACATCATCTCCATCACATGAAATTTGTCAAAAATTATTAAAAACAGTATCTTTTTCAGTCTTTCTAACTCCTCCAGAGTCATCCTACTGCTCTCTAGGACAACCTAGGTGATATATTCTATATACTCTCTATATATATACTCTATAACTCCTATATGATACATCTGAGAAACTTTACTAGTGTCCAGTTAGTTTTGAAAATTTAGCTAAACATTTTTTATTATGTGGAAAGTATCCAAATGTTATCAACACAGCTTCAGTGCCCCAGTATGGCTACTCTAAAAGTGTCAAATAGCTTATCTTTGAGTTGTCAGCACTATGGGAAAACTCAAGGAAGTACAAGCTTCATGCAACTTTTTCCCATCCTCCATCATCTTGGCACAGAAATTTCTCAAGCCAGATGTTGGAATCTGTTTAATACCTAATGACAGATTATTCTCTCATGAGTCACTTTTTGAATCCCTGTAAAATTCAGGACCCACGGAGTCTTGCGATAGTGTTCCACAATTAAACTGTGTGCTGTGTAAAAAAAGGATCTTCTTAGGTTTGAATCTAACACTTCCTAGCTTCCTTTCATGATACTTGTTTTTTAAATGTGACTAAACTTCTCCCTATATCACACACATTTTGTACACCTGTACTGTATTTTCCCACTCATCTCTTTTTTTTTTTTTTCCCCAAGCTAAGGAGTCCTAGGACTTGTTACTGTTCCTCAGAAAAAAACAATTCTTCATTTTTAGTCATTCTCAATTTCCTCCAGCCTCGATCCTGCTCCATGGGAACACCATGGCACTGTATAACGGTAATATTAAGCTCTCTCTTATTCTCCATTCTGAGATTTTCATAGAAGCATTATAGCTTCAAGTTCTTGTTCCCAAGTGGCAACGTTCAGTTCATGGCTAATGATTATGTACAAAAATAGGATTTCCTTTTTCTCCTCAAACTTTTACCCATCACTTTACACTTACATGAATGGGAATTTCAAGTGCCATTTTATCACTGTTACTCTGTCTCAGAAGGTCTTTCAGCTTTTCTTGCCTCATAAGTTCACCTCTATGGTTATCCTGAATAAACTGTTACCAGCTGCAAGCTTTTTTATCCCATTACCCTTCTTTTCCTGATCACTTGAAAAGATATTAAATAACCACATGTTAAAAACTAAATATATAACATTTATGTAACAGAAATACAGACAGCACATACAGGAACTATACACAGATGTTTTCTGATGACTTCAGCGCTGTTCCTCAACTTGAAAATTACATGTTAATATAAACACTTTCTACTTCTTATGTTAGCAAATAATACTCTTCTGTTGACATATGGAATAAAGGAAAATAGAATCTCTATGTACATTTGAAAGTAAATGAAGACTTTTTTATATATATAATAAACTGAGCAAGTTCCTTCACAGTGCGAAAAAAGGATACATCAATATGTATATATATCAAAATATATATCAAAATATACATATATTTGACATATAGCCTTCCACAGAGGCTAGCACTGTCTCTCTGAGTTGATAATTATTCAACAAGTATATTATGTCAATATTAAAACCAAAAACATTCACAAGAGCTACTTCAGATGCACACTATCCTGAAATGTTTAGTTTTTTTTTTAAACTCTGCAATCTTATCTTCAACACTAATATTTCAGTACAACTGTTCTCCAGTTTCACATTTTAATACATCACGATAACTACTGATGTTTCCTCTGCACCCACTGTCTCTGAAGTAATGTAATTCAATGCAAAGTAATGACAAATAGAGTTTAACTACGTACACCTAAAATGTTATTATTTTCTAGTTATTTCCAAATAAGAAAGTTTTCTGGAATTCTTACCAACCACCCTCTAAGAAAATCCCAATTGTAGCCAGTAGAAAAATGCTTCATGCCAAAATTAGAAAGCTTATAATGAACCTCTGTTTTTAAATATGATTTAATCTGCAGGCTGAAAGATCATCACACAGGAAGATAATGTGGACTGTGTATTAATCAGTGCTAATCACTTATCCTCAAAAATAAAAACTTGAGAAAATATCCTTGATAGAAATTCTGTTTTAAAAAATTCTACAAAAATACATACCTTAGTTCTTTTTAAAGAATTAGCTATACATTAATGAATTGTATTTTAATTATTGTTGATGAGCAACTGGTATGATATGGGCTTTCCTTTCTCATCTCAGCTTGCCATTCTCATTTCTAAATCCTTTTCACTTTGACCGTCATCCATGCTTACTTTCTGCTGAGGAAAGGGCATAAAAGGCTTACTAGTTCAAATACTTAATGGGTTTATGAAGAAGAATGTTGTAAGAAGGATTGCTTTGACAGTTTGATTAGATTAACACAATCAATCAGCTTCAACAACATAAGTTGCCCTTAGAAATACTAGTACTGCAGCTTCCTTAGCAGATGCTACTGCACTTGAATTGAAAAGAACTAGTATCAAATCTTTCCAATGCAAATTTCCACAGAAAATGAACCAAAGCATACTGAATAAGGATGACAGCATTTACAAACACACTCCTCTCACCAAAAGAATAAATTAGCAAAAATGAAGCATAACCACCTGCACGTTTGTTAGTTAACATGCATTTATATTTTTTGAAGGTACATGGAATTTGTAAGTAGTTTATACATATGGAAAATGACTTGACAATTTTCCTCCACACAAATTCTTTGTAGTACCTTGGATAGCTGATGGTATCATAAAACCAAAATAAGGATCACCATTACATACTTCAAAACATGAGATTTTTGTCCTTGTTACTAGCAGGTGTTTCAAGACAATTCAACTTAGGGTGCCAACTTAGGAGAAGAACTGACATAGAGGATGAAGAGTAGTTCGAGAGTTCTTTTGGTATGATGTAGCATGGAAAGTCTTACACCCAAATTTTTATTTCCTAAAGGGGATAGCTAAAATCAGCTGCTGCACTGAATGTGGAGATGGACAATGAAGATTATGGAAGGAGTATTTCATTCTGTTGTGGTTGTATTGCAGAAAGCTTGTTACCTTTGCTACCAACCCAATTAATGTTGGATAGGACCTACTGTATTCATAAATAGAAAATGTAGAACAGATTATTTAAAAAGCAATCAGCACATCTTCACTCTCCTGTCACATTTCTGTATTGTGACAAATCTTGAAAATTTTCTATGCAAACACTAATTTCTTCAGTAGTGATAGTAAACAGTGGACTAGATACTGATTTAAGGTTGCACAATAACTTGATTAATTTTATCATGCATAATGATAAACAGTAATTCTATCATAATAAAGCAATGACAGCAAAACTGTATGTATTTGAATTTTTGTTAGCTACGCACAAGTAGTTTGAAATGACTACAGAAAAAAAGTGATGAACTTTTAATCTTTTCACCAGATATTGAAGATGCTGACTAACATCAGATAAAGAAGAGCCATATGATAGACTGCAATAATACAATATAATGTAATACAATACAATATAATAACAAAATGAAGTCTTGGGCTTGATACAGTGCCCACTTAATCCAGGACTATATGAGATACAGCAAATAGATATCTGAAAAGTTCATGGCTGTGTTCACATTAGCAAGTAACTCAGTGCAATAGGATGAGAAGATCCAAGCAATTAGTGTTCAGGCTTCTACAGCTACAGTAAATATAGTTTGGGTTTGCTTGGATTTTACTTCAGACTAGATTTAGTCTTGATCCCTCATTGTAATGTTCCCACCATTCACATGGTTCAAAGCCCCCCTAGGCATTGCCTTGGAAATGCATGTCTCCATTAGGGGACATTATGGGTTGAAGCCTTTTTGGTGCGCAGCTAAAAAAGAGGTTGCTGTTAAATTTCCTCATAAAGGAATTAACATCAAAAATATTCCATGAACCAAACCAACAACTGAGGACAAAAGAGGAATGCACTTCAGAACTATATTACTGTTCCAAACCAAATGCTAATCTATTTGCAGACTTGGATCTAAATCTCACTTCTCAAGAGAAGAATTTGGAAAAAAAAGTGTCTGATAACCACAGAATCTAAGCAATCTGAAAGACGTCAGTGTATCTGAATAGGAATAGAAGAATTCATGAACTGCACATGGTAATTTATATGATCAAGGTCACCTCACATGACTGCACGTATACAGCCTATAAACAACTAGACGTACAAAGCTGCAAACCTAGCAGCACGCCTGTTAACACAAGATTGTCCAAATAGGTCAGAAGGTCTCATTTCTGTGGCTGCAGAAATGTGTATTTTAGAGAAAAGCTTAAACAAGGGGAAGAAGAATAAAAAGGCTGCATTAGAGGACTTGGAAGCAGAGAGAGAAATATAGGTGAATTGTCAGTGCTGATTAAGACAGTGGAGAAACAAAAGCTGGCCAGGGTGAAATTAAAGCATTATGAACCACTGCAGCTAGAATGAAAGAAACCTCAGTAACTTAATATGAGTCCTTTACTATTCAGCTAAAGTGGGCTGAAGTTTCCTTAGCATAATACCATCCAGCCCTTCAAAACAGTAGTTAAATTCAGCATATAACACATTGTAAAAGTTGAAAAAGTTGAAAAGTTGAAAACTGTGTTGTTCAACTTCATGAATTACCAGTTTTGGCATGTTCAACCTGAGATGCTTTAGAAAAAAAGTCTGATTTTCCAAACTCACTTCATAAGTCATCTTAAAATTAAGTTCCCAAAAGCATTTTTGGCAACCTCTGTCAGAATCATAGAATCATAGAAACACAAGGTTGGAAAGGACCTACAAGATCATCTAGTCCAACTGTCAGCATACATAAATAACAAACTTGTGCTATTGGTGATGCACAATTCAACTTCTATCTGATTGCATGAACTCTAAACTCAGTATTTTTCAAACATCACAGTTAATATGAACTAAGATAAAGAACACTACACTTTTTTACAATAGACTTTTTTAATAAAAAGCAATAAAGTCCTATTTTTCCCTTTACTGTGGAAAAATATAGATGTGGCATTTAACCCCCACACATCTAGCTTGAATTGAAATTTATTTGCCTGCAACCATCACCACAGTTGTGGCTTTCGAACACAGCAATAGCAGATGTTGAGTCACTGTCTCTGAAATATATGGTTCCCACAACACCTATTTTCAATTTATTTGTAAACTATATGATTGTTTACAAAGTCACAAAAACAAATATCACAGCACATAATGATGCTAAAATTGTGATTCAGACATTTTACTTAATCTTGAGTGCTTTAGACAGATTTATTTTGATTTTTAGCCTCATTGAAAGATATTACTACCCTACAGAACATTGTTGAAGACAACTGGGTTATCTGAAATGAATCTTACTCACTGACTCCCATGCACAAGTTGCTTAACTGCTTTGTTACACACACAGTAAAAATGGATTAGGGCACAGCCAAAAATGTTGAATATAGAAATGAATGTTCTTGCATAGACATATCTTTTCCAATAGGTGAATAGACTAGGCAAAATTAAAAAAAAAAAAAAAAAAGCTTAGATGCAGCAGAATTGAATTAATTCATTTAAAATGAGCAGGTATTAATAATAACAACTGGTTTGTGCATTTAATCAAAATAATCACTAAAATGATGTAATATTTTACAAATTGTACTTTCTAGTGCACATTCTATATTCTGTTCATAGATCTGAATAATCAGAAGGACAACTTACTTTCTGAACCAGTATGAAACTGAAGATTCCTATGCTGAATTGTTTTGTTGTTTTGAAATGAATCCTAACTGTTAAAGGTGGAAAAGATTTAGTGGAATAAAGCATACCCAAATGAGTTCAGAGGAGAGCTAAAATTTAATTTGAATACTACTGTCCATAACTGATAGTATGTTAGCATTACCTTAGAACTTCTTCATATTCACTGAAATACTGTAGCATATTCAGCATTATTTCAGTATCATATATAAAAAATACTAATTCAATTAGGTATAGAACAGCCAAAGTTTAGCACAGATTTACATGCACTTTGAAATAGTGCTTTGTTTTGTTTTGTTTTGTTTTTATCAGTAATTCCTGAACTACTACTGCAAGGAAAAAAAAAAAAAAAGAATTGGAATAACCATAGAAAAACTTTACAGAGAAAAATGGCAAGAAATGAAGGAACTCAAAGATGGAAGATCTGAGTAATGACAGAAGCAGAAAATTACATATTCTATCTGATTTAAAGACATTCATACTCTTCATATTAGACAAAAAGTTCAAAAAGAAATAAGAATTGGGTTTTTTGGAAATTGTGAGGGAAAAGCAGAGTACAGATAGTCTAGAGAATGTAGGAGAAAAATATGTTGAACAAAAAAATCCTCTGTAGGATCTACTATGAAAAGTTAGAAAACAAGAAAACTAAGTGCATTGGGGAAGAAAAGGGAAAACAAAAAGAATTCTTGGTATTGGTAATTGTCATCAACTATCTAGGGAGAAATGTCATACAGGCAGTCAGAAATACACAACTTAACTAAGGGAGTCAAGTCCAAAAAAAAAAAAAAAGTAGTTATGCAAATCATCAGTATAAAGCTGAGAGTAAAGCTGTAAGGAAAGCCTCAGATCGCCCATGAACGGAATAGAGAACAAAAAGTAAAAAAGGACCAACAAACCCTGTGAGACTGGAAGAAAGTGCAGAAAAGCTCTCAGAATAGACAGTCAAGGGCAATCTAAGTAGCAGAACAAAGCACATGACTATCATGTATCAGGAAAACAAGAAAGGCCAGAATATTAAGAAAGAAGTAATCATTACTAGCAGCAGAAGCACTGGAGAGAAAAAGGATCTTAGTATTTCATGTAGATCTAATGATGTTGTGCATTCCAGAAACAAACGGTAATTATATATATTTCATAATCCCACTACAAGTATCTATGCTACTATAAAGAAGCTATTTTTATTGGCTTTTACTGGATTTGTTGAATACTAGTTTGTCATTTTTTACACAGGTTGCATTTGAGTTTAGGTACTATGTCTTACACAGAAAAAAGGAGTTAAAAAGTATTTTGAAAACTTAATAGATTTTCTGTGCTGGTTGCTTAAAAGCTCTGTCACTAAAATATTCTGCTTCGAAGCAGAGCAGGTTAATCTACATACTTCAGTCTACTGTCTGCAGTGCAGTATAATGTTCTGTCATCTATAGATGAATTTTGTCATGAATAAATACTAATTATTTTACATATGGTAGTGAGGCTGCCCTGTTTTGTAAAGTGGCATCAACTGTAGATTTCTGAATTTCAAAAGCCTATTTTATGGTAATTTATTTTGTTCCTTACCTGCACTGAGTTCTGCTATTCAGAAATTTATTATGTACAATAATATAAATCCTATATTCTGTTGTTCATTTTCAGATGTAACAAAATGATTGCACTTCTGTTCAGCTGTTCATCTCACACCCACTATAAACACTTCTGATTTGATTTAAAATTTTTACTGCTCAAAGTTTTATGCAATTTAGAAACATCATGAATTCCCACATTAAGGTCATCTACGTTAAGGTCATCTAACTACATGTTACCTATTGTCATTTTAATAAATTTGAAACAAGGCACCAGAGAACTGTGCAATGTGTTTGTATTATTTTACATTTGTTCTGGTTTTAACAACAACCCATTAGAAACAAAAGGAAAAAAATAATCAAATAGTGATCACTGTGTGAAACATCAATAACTAGCATAACTAACACCAGTAACTTGAGAATAGAGAACTAATTAGATTACAGTTTTAAAATACTAAACAACTTGAACTTGTGCAGTCTGTTATGACACCTAAGTGAAGCTCAACAAGGGAAGGGCTTTGTGGGAAGAACAAGGAGCTCCATCCTGCGCTGCAGGGGTGCTACGCGAAGCTCCTATTGCATGCTGGCTTTGTTCCCCTGGAAATTCTGAATTACTCACACAGCACCTACATAGGAGAATCTCTGCATTCATGACACCTGTGCAAGCACAAATAGAATGTAATACAATTGTGTCCACTAATGGTCATGTTTAAAGAACATTAGGAGTATGAGGAAAAAAACCTGAACCACTAAGCTTACAGAAGTTTCAGGTAAGAATGCTTGTAATGGAGTGTGGAGTGTTTGCCTTTTTTTTTCTTTCTTTCCTTTTTTTTTTAATAGTACCTAATATCAGAAAAGGTGAAACATAAAATCATAACTCACACTGAATCAATTTTAACTGAACACCCTGCAATGAAAGTGGCAATTATTTTTCTGTATTGCATAAAACAAAGCTTACAATGGCTCTGAAACTTTTTTCAAAAGCATTTGAAGTCTAACAATAAAAATCCTTTTAAAGCAAGTAATAAAGGAAGCTTACTCTCCTACTGTCTTTAAGTAAGGACATCTGGTTGCAAAAACCATGCAGCTGACAGCACTCATCAGCCTGGATCTGTGCTTTTTCATGCATCATTGAAGGTACTTTTCATCAATAGAGCTAGTTTACCATGAACAAATCCCCTGAAGACAAACTTGCACAGTTATCTATTACTAAAGCTGTTGTTTGGCTTACAGAATTGCCATTATGCATAGCTAAAATGAAAAAGTCTCTCTGAATTTCGCATACTAGTTTTAGAGCGCTGTGTTGGCAGTTAGAAAAAGAATTTAATAATTGAAAATAAACAGTATGTTAAACAGACACTGGAACAGGAAGAAGATACCTGGATAAGGAAGATACACCTGGATAAGCCAGGTGTAACTGAACTAAAGTTACAACACTAATTTTTTTCAGAGAACAACATACTTATCAAAAGTACTGATATTACCTATTTTAAGCATCTAGCTTATCTGAATCTGTATGATTAAGACTCTGAAAATAATAAAATTAAACTCTGATAGTGCCAATGGAGAGGCAGTGATACTTTGGCAGGTGGTCATTCAGAGGACTTAATTTAGGTCCAAGGAAACAAGAGAATACCTGTTCAGTCAACAGAAACTGTGAAGCACTATTTTCAGAGAAGAGCCATACACTTATCAGCAGTTGAAACAATAGCCAAAGGAGGTTAAAACCTACATATTTAACTAATCTAGCCAACTTTCTGAATTAAAAGCATATTAATATGCTTTCTTTTTAACAATAAAGCATATTACTAAAGCAAAACCATATAAGGCATTTTGTACAAAATTCTGACTATTTCTTTCTTTAGCCAACCATAATTCTCCATTTATTCATGCCATTTTATTAAGAAAATACCCATTGGCATAAAATCAGTTAATCTAGAAACTGTTGGCCTATTCATATGAATAACAATAACAAAGCAGATTCCTCTTTGAGGAACCGTCAACTCTTCTTTTAGAGGGATACATAAATAAAGTTGTAAGTAGAATCAAATGATTAGTTTAAGAAACACCAACACTAATTTATTTGCTATGTAATGGGAAGCCATTTAATGCCACATTGAACTCAATAATACGTCTTGTATCTGAGTAGTGCTTCAGCTCTATACAGGCATCCTTGCTCTGACAATTAGCTGTTGTCTGCCTATAGTGTGAGGCAGACAGGCTGAACAGTCTTGCTCCCATCGCCACAAGAAGAGGAGATATGACTATGCAAAATCCCCTCCATATATGCAGACTTCCTACAGAGGGAAAAAAAAAATCCATGTACAAAGACGGCTTTATGAAAAACTTCACGTGTACACTTCCACAGCTGATTTAAGACAACATAAGCACACGTTGCTGCTGAAAAGGTAGTTTCACCTAGCTCACCCGCTTGCATGTACTTAGGCCATTTCATTTATGCCACCATAAAGGGTTATGGAGAGAGCCAAATCATTACACGGATCTAGGTGAAAACTTACCCAACTCAGTATAGTTGTATCAACTTAAAGCAACAGTGAAACCACAGTGAGGATGGACAGTTCAGCATGTCAGGAAACCTCTAGTGGCTCACTTATCAGAAAAACATTCACCTTTGCCATTCTAGATGATTCAGCTCACTGCAGGGCCTGAAAGCATGGGATCAGTGTAAGGAAAGTTGCAATGATGGACAATGGCAAATGGGGAAGTAGAGGCAGAAATATCTGCTGGTGGATGATTCATTTAGATATCTCAAATAGCAAATGTGGACACATCTCTTCAAACCACTTGAAAGGAAACTCCTTTTTGAAAAGCATGTGATAAATTTTCAGCTCCAGACTTCCCAATCTGCACAGCCAGAAGAGACATGAAGCAGCTACTCTTAATACATACTCATTTAAATGATGTCTAATATGAATCACAGAATCATTTAGGTTGGGAGATTATCCAAGATCATCCAGTCCTACCTCCCTGCACAAGCAGGGACACCTACACAAGGTTGTCTAGGATGGTGTTCAAATGGTTTTTGAATATCTCCAAGGATGGAGACCCCACAAAGCTCTCTGGGCAACCTGTTCCAGTGTTTGACAACTCTCACAGGAATGAATTGTTTTCTTATCTTCAGATGGAATTTCATGTGTTTCAATTTTGTACCTATTGCCTCTTGTCCTGTCACTGGGCACTGCTGAGAAGAGTCTGGTTCCCTCATCTTCATTTCCTCCCATCACACTCACTCCAGTAACTCCACAAATTTCTTGCATTGAGGAGCTCAGAACTGGACCCAGTACTCCAGATACAGCATTACTAGTGCTGACTAGAAGGAAGGATCACCTCCCTCAACCTGCTGGAAACACTCCTAATGCAGCCCAGGATACCGCTGACCTTTTTGGCTGCAAAGGTGCATTGCTGGCTCATGGTCAGCTTGGTGTCCACCAGCACTGCAAGGTCTTTCTCAGCAAGGCTGCTTTCTAGCTCACCAGCCCCCAGCTGTGTACCTGGTGCCTGGGCTATTTCTCTCCAGATGCTGGACTTCAAATTTCCACTTGTTGAACTTCCTGAGATTACTCTATGTCCAGTTCTCCAGTTTGTTGAAAGATGTGTCACCATGCTTCTGAATGGCAGCACAACCATCTGGTGTATCAGCCATGCCTCCCAGTTTTGTACCATCTGGGAACTTGCTGAGGGTGCACACCAGCCCATCATATAGATCACTAATGAGGATACTGAACAGTACTGGCCCCAGTACTGAGCCCTGCTCACTAGAGTTATTAGTGACCTGCCTCTAAGTGGACTTTGTGCAACTTATCAGAACCCTCTGGGCCCAGCTGTTCAGCCCATCTTTAAATGCACCTCACTATCCACTTACCTAACCTATACTTCATCAGCTTGTCTATGATGATGTTACAGGAAACAGTGCCAAACGCTTTACTAAAGTTGAGGAAAACAACGTTCACTGCTTTCCCCTTGTCCACCAAGCTAGTCATCTCGTTGTAGACCGCTACCTGGTGACTTAACAATGACTTTCCAGGAGGATTTTCTCCATCATTTTCCCAGGAACTGAGGTAAGGCTGACTGGCCTGCAGTTCCCTCAGTTTTCCTTCTTGTCCTTCTTGAAGATAAAAGTGGTACTTGCTCTCTTCCAGTCATTGGGAACATATCCCATTTGCCATGAGCATTCAAAGCTGTTTTGCAATGACATCAGCCAGCTTCCTCAGAACTCATGGGTGAAAACCAACAGGCCTCATGGACCCAGTTTGTTTGTTGTACAAACAGTACATCCAGTTTGTTTAAGTGGTCCCTACCCTCATTGTACTCTACTGAGGATAAGTCTTCCTTGTTGCAGACTTTCCCTCTGGTCTCAGTGGCCTGAAATTCCTGAAGGCTGGTTTTATTGGTAAAGAGTGAGGCAAAGAGGGCAGTAAGCTCCTCAGCCTTTGCCATTTGTTGCCAGTTCTCCTGCCTAAATCAGCAGTGGGCCCACGTTTTCCCTAGTCTTCCTTTTACTGGTCATGTACTAGTGGAATCTTTTCTTGAAGCTCGTCACATCCCTTGTCAGATTAAACTCCAGGTTGGCCTTCCTAACCCTACCCCTGCATGAAACTCATACTGTTAAAAAAATAAAAAAAGAGTTATTTAAAGAGCTATAAATCCTGTGAAACTAGGTCAGCAGCTTGTATTATCCAAAATGGTTCACACACTGAAATCTTGATTTTTCTTATGCATACAAATAGAAATCTTTCAGTCTTAGCTGCTATTTTGTTCACAAAATACATTTTAAGCTCTCTCCCAAATAAACCTTGATTTTTTAAACTTGGGAAAAAGAACAGAATAAAGTTAGATGACTAGAGTTCTGTGCTCTTTGACATAAATCAATGTATCTAAAATAAAATTGGCTATACAAACTTTAGACAGAAATCATAGGAACATGAATGCACAGTGTATTACATTGAGCCACATGATACTATGAAACAAATATTTATACACAGCTATTTTCAACATATGTCTTCTTACAAAATTTTACAAATAGAAACATAATTTATACTAATAGACTATACGGAAAGTAGAGATACCCATTTTAAATCTACCTTGGAAATTACAGAAAAGTGTTATACAAGTCTGATGTGTACAGAACCTAAAAGATGCACAAAATAAAAGAGTATATGGATGTGAGAGAGGCAATTTTCTTTCTCTTTTCTTGTATAGAAACATGATTCTTTTTCAGATCTTTTAAAATGAAAAATATTAATAAAACTTTCCTATAGAAACAGAGAAACTACTTCAAAGCAGTAAGGAAAACAAACTATTTTCTAGACAGCATCTAACATTCACTTATCATCCTACAGAGTTATGCATCAAGATCCTGATCAATAGAGCACTTTAAAGTACATGTTTAATTAACTAAATTCATGACTTGTTCAATTGAAGTCAATGAGATTACTCACATCCTTTAAGTTATGCATGAGAGAAAATACTCTCTCATCCTCTCTGCATTTGCAATTAACTTCTGTTTAGCCACAGAAAAATTACCATCTATTTCAATAGCACCAGAAGCAGACTTATGAAGTTGAATCCAGAAAAAAATACAGGCTTCCCTATGTGTATCACTGAGTTTTGTTTCTGTATGATTTTTGTATATCTAAACAGCTTCCTCATAAAACAGCATAGCTACACTTTTTTTTCCTCTTCTTTTATTTTCCACATTGAATCCTCCCTGATGTCAATGAAAGCTACCAAAGAAAAACAGACAAAAACTTGTGACATGCAAAGACATTCGTAATCTACACTTATTTACATTATAAAACTTTGGTCTAGTGGCCTAGAACTTCACACCATAAGAAAGTCCTTTTAAATATTATGAAAGGAATTTTAACTCACTTTTTGCAGAAACTCAGAGAGCTTCCTTTTTTAAGTTAAGTTCTGCAAGCATGCTGTATATTGAATTTACACAGGTAATGAAGACCTGGTCAATATTCTCAATGGAGCTTAAAAAGAGATTCAGCTGACCAGCCACTCTAAGCTGTAACAAATCTCTCTTTAGGCTCCCCTGTCTTTATTTACTATGTCTCCATCAACTATCATGGAAGCCTTGATGCCTGATATAACAATATACACACAAACTTACAGTAAGACACCTATATTTTTGCATTCACATCTCAAACTGAACCCCATCTTTATTTCCAGTGAGCTCACAGGTTGGCAGGCCAGAGACTAGGAACCTCAGAATTCCAGGTCCAACAGACCTCTAACTCTCATGTACTGGTGTGTAATATGCATGTAATGCATGCCAGATGATAACTTCAGTCTTTATGGGGAGTCATATTTAAGCATCTCATATAGGCAGCTACTGTAAGTTTTGTATTACTGTACATTCCTCAGAGTTCAGGCCAGCACCACTCTACAGGCACTTACTCCCAAGACATAACCTGATATTCAGTCCTCATGGTCCCCTACCTGCTCTGCTGTACCACTGAATCTGAGCAGGGATATAGACAGTGCCAAGACTGATTCTTCCTGCAAGGCCAAGAGAGAACGTGAAAATAAACAGAGGGCAGAGGAGATGTATTAAGTGATATGGCTAAGATCGCAATTAGGAGAGCTGAAGGGTTGGCACAGGTATAAAGCTGATTTTTCAATTTGTTAGAGGAAGGAAGTTAACAGAACTTTGTTTTGTTGTTTTTGTTTTTTAATCCTTGTTTGTTGAGGCAAAACATACAGGACAGGATGGGGGAAAGGTGAGGATATATAACTGCAGATCACAGTTTGCGATACTAATGTGTGTACTGCCCTGTGCAAGACTGTGGTCCAGCTCAAAACCAGGATCTGCTTAGTCTGCTTTCACCGGGAATTTGGGAATCCTGTTTCCTCCTAAAGCTTCAAAATAAATAGGAACAACTAATAAACTAGACCTGGATGATCAACAAGAGTACCAACTGTATATACACATTATTATAATTCTACAAATAGTATTCAGCTTTATATTTCCTAAGAGAAAATCTGAGAACTCATATAAATGAGAATGAGTGCTTTTTAAGGTCAGAAAAACAAGTATTCAAAAGCTGAACTACTGTTTAAGAAACCTGTTTTTTCTCCACTGTGCACATAATCCTTATGTATGTTAAAGACTGTACATAAAGTTATACATACAGTTGAAGACAAACTTTTTCTGACTGACATTCTTACCTTCTTGTCTTTCAATTTTATGTTATTACAGACTGTGGTTAGCAGAAGATAAACAATAAGAGGTCACTGACTTCAGTGCCTTGCAATGCCACTGAAATATAATTGCCTGCCAAAATAAAGTCCTAATGAGCACAACTCTTGCCAATGGGAGGTTGCCTTGGCAACAAAGTTGTCCTGGCAGATAACTAGCCATGTGGTATAACGTGATGACAGTAAGTTGCCTGACAGAGATTGAAAAAGTATAAAAACTTTTCAATTGCTCAAGTTGCAGGGAAGCTGTATGTATCAGGAGTCTACCAACATAAGGGAAAATACTGTCTTGCTGAACACAAAGGGACCTAGAAGCTTCCAAAGAAATGCACAGTTAAAATACGGATGCTTTGTTTGAACAGAAAAACGTTTAGATTGCCAGCCTTGCAAGTAAAAGCCCTTCTCTCATGTTCACATCTTCCTGCTGTGTCCATGAACTAAATATGATTTAAATCATACTTTTAGATTTACTTTTAAAGAAGACAATGTGAAAAGGTGTTCTTGAATCACAGTGAAAGTGGTGAAGATCAGGGCTGGCTTCAGCAGAGAGCAGGACGGTGAATTCCAGCACTCAGGTAGGAAGCTAAAGTAAAAAATATTCCCAATACAAAACAAGGGATGCCAGAATCAAAGCAAGAGCATGACTTGAATACAGGTCCAGAGGCCTCTGATGCTTCTGAATCCAGGATTTGGTTTCTCGTATGGTATATGTCATGTGTACAAGAAGTCATCACCAAGTTACGTAGCATTTTACCTTTATTTCCTAAGAAAACTAAACTTTCACATTCACATTTTATTTCTGGGCAGGAAAGGTTATGTCCCACCATATCTCCCCACCTCCAGAAATGCTTAACCCACGGGCCAGTTTCAATGAAATCGACAAATGCCTAAAAATGTTAAAGACATGATCCTACCCAGGTGTTACTAATTGGATATAAAATGTCCAAACCCTTTCAACAATTTCACTAAGCTAGACTCTAAAATTAATTTGTTGTGGAACAAGACAGAAAGCATTCGTGAATTAAAGAAGAAATAAAGTACAAGAAATACAAGGACAAAAATAACAGATCAAGATTAGCGTTACTCAGCAAACTACTAAGTGATCTTGAAAAGGAGTAGTTTGGTAGAGATACAAAATTATTCAGGATAGCTTTTACTGGTAAGAAAGAAAGCTGGCTGCAAAAAGTTGCAGAGAGCTGTCACGTCACTGAATAATAAAATGGCAAATGAAATTAAATCTGGTTATACACAGAAACACACTAAGGGAGAAAAATCCAAAGCATACATACCTGATGTTGTACTTTACATTGGCCAATAAGACAGACAAGTTGAACTAACTATGAAGTTAACTGAAAGTGCTCAATACCCAACAGAAATCAAAAAGGCATGAGAAGTAAAAAGGAAGGAAAGAAGGAAGGGAGGGAGGGAGAAAGAAAAAGAAAGAAAAAGAAAGAAAGAGAAAAAAGAGAAAAGAGAAATGAGAAAAAAGAGAAAAAGAAAGGAAAACAAAAAAGGAAAAAAAAAAGAAAAAAGAAAAAAGAAAAAAGAAAAAGGAAAAAAGAAAAAAGAAAAAAAAAGAAAAAAGAGAACAACATCATCTCACTCTATGAATCCATCTTGTGCTAACCTCTTGAAGAGGTTTCCATTTAGCGTATGACAAAAACATTATAGCAAAGCTATACATTTTACAAAGAAAGATGAGTACAAAATGTGCATGAAATGGCTTCTATACATACAGATATTTCTAACTTGGAAAAAGGGTGATAGCATACAGAGATATAAAACAGTTTTGAAACAAGGGATGTGGAAAAAGTGAATAAAGAATGATTTTACAATTTTGCATAATCAAAGAAGTAGAAGTGAATTCAAAGGAATCTTCTGCTAAATCAAAGGAGGACAATTTTTTTTTTTTTCACACTGAATAAAGAAATTGCAAATATATCACTGCCACGGGATGTTTCAAACAGTATAAGCATGTTTTAAAACAATCAGATAAATATTTAACAATAACGGGCATTTTTTTAAAATGTATACCAGCTAGGGACATAACCAGGCTTCTGACTAGTAGAAGAAGTACAATCAAACTGTACCTTCCTCACAATCGTACTTTCATTCTAAATGTTTATTCTTATCCACTTCACCTAACCTGGTTCAGAGATCCTTATGGTCCAAACCACACTTTACAAAACAAACAAGCAAACAAACAAGCAAACAAAAACATAACCACATCACTGGGACAGTGAGAAGCCTTACACTCCTGCTGAGTAGAAGGATGAGAACGATATCTACCTAATACCACGGAATCAATATGGACAAGAGCTGTAAGAACTGCCATAAAAAGAAAAATATTCACAGCTCCTGGTCATGAAAATTACATCTGCTTTCAATAGATGAGTCTGTGTTATCCCAGGTGGCTTAAGGCTTTGATTGAGACCAAGGTAGTAATAAGATCATTCCTGTGTAGACTCTCCAGTGTCTATTGAGAAACGAACTCCTATTTCAACTTTTAATTGATTTTTTTTTTTTTACATAAACACTAATCACAAGACAACTCAACTGATAACCAGACTTAAATCATTCTCATGTTCAGGGAATCAAAATCTTTGATTCTATGCAGAATGGAAACCCAGGAAAAAATTACAACTGTGTTTTAGAACATTTCTTAAATTTCAATAACTGACTGCCAGAAAAATAACATTCTTACACAGTCTTTTTTTTTCCCCTCTTTTTTGGGGGGTGGGGGGACAGGGGGTATTACAGTTTCTGTAACCAAACTTCCCTCCCCTCGACTTTATGTCCCTAGAGTTAGATCTCTACTTTTCCATTTGAATAAAGAGAAGACACAGCTTCTGCAGTTCTTCATGAGGTCCAAAAAGATTCTGGAAAATCATACTAATGTTGTTTATTAAACTATAATATCAGATGTCTATATTTAAACAAAATCCCCTTGAACAAAAGCTACAAATGAGCTTCACACATGATAGAAACAAATGTGAAAAAAACATATCTGTTACCATACTGGTCAACAGAGTATATGAGGTCCAACATGAGACACACAACAATAAAAATGAACACTAAGACAAAGAGAGAGAAAACAAACTTCATACCTCCTTGTACAAGAAAAGTATATAAATGGCTGGTCAAGTACATGTTATAATACTTGGTCTAATGAAGACACACATTCTCCAGAAAATTGAAATAATGTTTACTTTGAACAAGGGAAGCATCAGCCTCTTGGACAAGGAAGAAAGAGTAAATTTCAAGAGGGAAAAAATACATTTTTCTTGATCCACATGAAGGACTTTGGGAAAAGAGGCATAAACCAGTAGGTTTCACGAGCAATAGGTACTCTCCGTTTAAGTTTATCCAACAGATGTAGCCTGAGAAATGTATTATCTACCAAGAAAGAAAATCGTCTTAGAAAAATATGGCAAGTAAGCTGGAAAAGGGTTCAAATCACAGTTCTGCTCTCTTGTTTGTTCTCTCTTGCACTGGCTCTGGTACTCATCAGCCCCCTTACTGGGCTAACCTGAAGAAAACATAACACATATTGCCAAGGAGCAGGGGGTTACAGGAACGAGGAGAAAAACCTGTTTCAGCAGTGAGACAGTAAATTAGCTCACCAATATTGTCAATATTGGTCTTGTGTGTTATTAAGTTTATTGTAAATCTTTTAACTGTTTTGCATTTAACACGGTGGTATTACATGCTTTTATTTGCATTTATTTTCCACGGTTTCAGATAAGCCTTAAGATACCTTGATAATACTAAAGGGTTCCCCACAAGATGAGGGTAAAGCTGTAAACAAGGACATCGCTGCACTGTAAAAAGTAGCCATCTCACCCACCTGTTCTGCAGTGTATCCAAAGAGTGTGAGACTGAGACTCATTTCAGCTACACCAGCTTACTGGTGAGCTGGCAATACAGCAGTCAGCAAAGTGGTGCTAAAAAAAAGGCTAATTGGCAGGAGAGAATATTACCGTATACTTGAACTCCAAACTTTCTCATGGCACTTGCCACAATATCTTTAAAATTGAAAACTAATATACATAGCTGCTACAGCTTTTCTTTTTGTTTTTGGTGGTGGTGGTGCAATTTTTTTTGTTTGCTTGTTTGTGTTTCTTTTGTTGTTTTTTGTTTGTTTGGTTGTTGTTGTTGTTATTGTTCTGAAACATAGTTTCACATCCACGTAAATTTTAATACCCAACCAACACGAAAGTCTAAGTTTTTAACCGTGGAACCTGCATCAGTGTTTCTTCTGCAAATTATGTAGTCCTACAGAGCTATTTACACAGAGAAATGGCTGCATGAAAGACAGCACAAAAAGGTAATTTGTGTAAGAACATCAGACCAGAAGACCAACAGTGAAATGAAAAATACAACCACCTCATTCCAAACAGTAGTCAGTAAAACCCTACGTTATCGTGTATCAGGGCGATTGGATGGCATTGTTAGACACTTCCTTCCAGCTCCCAACTGCCCAGAAATCAGACGTACTTTTGAACTCAATATTTAAGCATAGTTAAAATAAAAATTAAGATGCAGACCTTTTTCCTGATAGTTAGAACCAAACACATTACTGCTCTACATGTTGGTTTACGACCTCTGACATTTGCGACCTGTATTTCCATTTCTAGTAAAGGATGAAGAATTTAGAATGAATGCTATCAGTGTAATGGCACTGCTGATTTTTTGCACTTAACAGAAAAGTACATAGCTATATAAGTACAGTGGATATTAGAAATGTTGCAACGACAACACACATTTTAAAAAATAAAATCAACAGAAAGAAAAAGTTGATGCAAACTTCAATAAAATGTCTTTAACTGAATCAATGATACCATCTGATGTTTTAATGGTAAACCTAACCTTTCAAAATATTTGTTTAGAGTTGAATGACACAGATGCTGAGCATGCAGATATCTCCACAGCTTCTAATAAAGTATGTTGAATCTTTTAAGTCAGAGTTAGAAGCCAACAAAAGTCATTGTTTCAAATACAAAGAGAAATTTTTAAATTAGTGTCAGTAACCCCCTCTGGAAAGGAACAAAGATAAAACTAACATGCATTTCATAAGCCCACAGAAATGTGTAAAGTGCTTACATATCCTGAATTATTCGGCCAACGTGCTAGCTCAGTTTACCAATCCTTTATGCCAAAAAAGATGACAAAATGTAGGATAAAAAGGCATGAGATAATAAAAAGATAAAACGAGGTCTTATCTAGTCTTATCACTATCTTAGTTTGTGGAATCTTTTACTTCTGACAAAGTCTATGACCATTCACATAATGCAGTTCTATAGATTTAAAATCTGAGTGTCTTGAGCATAACTTAAGCAATTTCACTTTCGAAAATATATACCAGGTACTTAAGCATTTACCTTTAAAAAAGAAAAAAAAAACAGCAAAGCCCAAGTCAAGTGAAAAAATGGAATAATTCTCTTTCATTAAAATGCAATTCAGGCTAAAGAATAAGCCAAACTAAATATTTACGGCTAAGAAGCTCTTGCAACACATCCTCTGTAAGCAACATGTATAATGTCCTTAATTTTTCTGTTTTACGAAGTTCTGCTACAGAAGACAGTGATATATTTTACTGGATTTCATAGACACAATTACAGAATACCAGAGTATTTATTTTTAAGTGAGGATTTGGGAACCTTTCCAATTTTTTCTCTACTTTAACTAGATCAAGTACGGGTATTTTGGATTATATGTTCAATGACTTACAGAGCATAATAACTGATGAATCCTAAATTAAACTAGAGAAAAATATGACACCAGCTAGAGTATCTTTGTTATCATACAAACCAAGACAGAGCTGGACAGCATTTAAGTGTCCGATCCTATTCTCACTGAAGTTTATAGAAGAACCACAAAAAATTTTTAGAGACAGAATATGGTTCTAACAATCCCAGACAACAGCAGTTATCCATCATACCAGGAAATATGTAACAGAAGACTATTAAGTGTGCTGTCATTCCCCTGAAAAACCCTTTTCTGCAGTTTACGAGAAAATGGGGCCTGCTCTGAGAATGACCAAGTTGGAATCTAAGCTGAGGACAGCACAATATTTATTCCATATTTTCCACTATGAACGGAAGAAAATGTGCAGCTCAGTGAGACAAGGCATTACTTCAGCTTTGACAGGGAGAGGGGAAAAGCAAGGAGACAAAAGGCTGTTTTCTGTGAAAACATCAACAGTGGGATCCTCTCTTCCAAGTAAGGTCACTGTTCTCAAATCCCTGGGAGAGAAGGGAAGCCATCCACCATCGCCCTGGATGTCTGCATGAAACGCACTCCTGGTGCAGACATGAGGGAATCAGACAGTCCCTCCTGTCCAGACACCTCTCCTCTGGCAGTGCTCCTATGTCACTCCCAAACACTGCAGTGCACTGGAACCAGAACCGCCTGTCTTGCAGATATGCCCCATGCCTTCCTGAGGGCCATAAGGTAGAGCCTTGGCAAAAGTCCTCACATTAGCAAGTCGGGGATGCCTGTACTACACGCTGTGGCTAATCTTACCACCGCAACTTGATTAGTTCACCTTCTCTCTGAGCTTATATTGCGGTTAGAGGCATTTTTATTTACAGTAATATGAGAACATCGGGGGACAAATCAGTTCACGCACATCCTGAGTAGGCACTAAAATAGCCAAAGGCATAGCTGTGGAAATCTAACGAGAATCCCCATATTTTCTTGCTTTCTTGCTTTAGGGCACATGAGGTAGCAAAACCACGTTACAGCATCATCAGCCTTTGAGCACAGAGAGGAAAGAAATTAAGTAGTTATAGATAGTTATCTAGGCTAAAATTATTAGTAGGATTTGTCCTCCCATCTGTATCTGGAAAGCTAAATTTCTTTCAAAAATAGGGTTCCCTGTTCCATTGCTGCCTCTACTAATTTTAAATCTCTCTTTCAAATCCAGTATCACAGGTTCATCCACAGCTAGACACTCAGGAAAACTTCTTTACCAATACATCTCTAAATAACACTTCGGCCTATAGCTAGCTTTATAGTTAAAAACATGAATCAGAAGGTAAAACTAACAGGACAAATCCCGTATCTAATTTTTTTTCCATTTGGAAAGTAGCACTGCTGATTCATTTGTAAATGATTAAGTTGGAATCATACGCAACTGAATGGCTTAGTGACAAGTTATTTATGCAAAAATCTATATTTTGCAAACTTTACTGGCTCTTTTAGCTTTGCTGTGTTTATTAGCCATATTATCAGTATAGGTTGATATGAATAAATTTGGTACAAACACAACTGAAATTTGATAAGCAACTTGTGTAGTTGCTCTAGGTTGTTTCAGAAAAAGGGCTGGTAATACAGGTGACCTTCTACATTAAGATATCCTTCTTGGTTTTAAATATACTATTATCCAAGAAGTATATATGGAACAGTCTGTTAAGTAACGAAATCTAGAAAACAATATTGATCTGCTGCACCTGCTGAGTCAAAACATAGAAAAAAATTACTCCTTAAGCATGTTTAATAAAAAAAAACAACCCCATTTAGGTATAAGGATACCACTTAGATATAAGACACTTTCATTTAAAAGATATGTATTTACATGGGATTTCCAAATGTATGTATTAATCCTTTAAACACTATAGGTGACTACTGTAATACAGCAGAAATTGCTCAAAATCCCAACTAAATAATCAGAAACTCATATTATCGATAAAGATATTGAAGTGGAACTTGGCAGGTACATATGGACTAGTGATGAGAAGTCGTTCCATTCAGCATGGCAACAGTCTGAGAAAGTAAGCACAAGCTTGGTCTTCAAAAGAAATTTCTCAAAATTATTGCAGAATCATAGCTTATGCATTGTGAGCTTGATATGAAGTTCTGGCAAAAACAGCAACTCCTGGGATGCATATGGGTAGTTAGCTGCATTAAGGAAGAGTTTTTACATCTTTTTAGCATATTGGTGAGATTAATCATCAAGTACCAAATGCAGTGCTAGAGTTAGCATGGGAAAAACTAAAAGTTAAAACAAAACAAAACAAAAAAACAGAAATGCTACAGCAATAGCTAAAACATTATTCAAAATGACAGAAATTAGCTACAGTGAAACATCTAAATAGAATAAACTTTCAGCTTAACAAAAAGATCTTATAAAAAATAAGTATTTTCCACTATAAGAAAATGCCAAGTACTAACTTGGTATTAAAATAGATAACAGGTGTTATAATGAGACAAAGGAGGTAAAGGGACCCCAAACACAAGCAACAGACAAAACCAATTGAAAAATTTGAAGATAAACAACCAAATAAAACCTTTTAGGACAGATTAACAGTAGAAGCGATGATAGACCCCTCATTTCATAACGTTTTCATATCACATTCTAGAAAACACACTTCATTAAACAACTTATTGGACTCCTTAAATGAACAGAAAGCAATTCTTAACCCTCTGTCAGGGGTCTGAATAGATGATCTAAGCATACTTTCTGGCATCAAAGTCTATGAAACTAACTAAACATTGCTATATAGTGAACAGACGTAAAGACACTGGTATTTAAAGATGTTATGTCTCTTTCTGAGACATTATTATGAGTCATTCCCATATTTATCAAACTAAGCTGAAATTTCTTATGGTAGTTTTAATACTTTTAAATCTCCTTTTTTAAAAAGTATTTTTATTTCATTAACTTCAACAATAAAACAATTACTTCAGAGTCTACTGTTTAAGTACCTAATTAAAAATTGCAACCAGAAGCCACTGGAACATCAAGAAACAGAACTAAGAACAGGCAAACAGTTTTTCACTGACACCAATTCTTTCACTTGACAGCTGAGCAAGAAATTATTGAGGAAACGTAATTGCCTCAACTAGAGGTCAGTAACATAAGGAGTTTCATCTGGATACATAATAAGACAAAACAAATGACAGAAGGATGAGCATTTCTCAACGCTGAAGAACTGGAAGCTAATATTGGAATGAGTAGTGAAGTACAAGGGCAGTAAGAAGCCTGGAACTCCGAATCAAGGGAGGAATGGAGGGCACTGATTAACCAAAATTCAATGTTTTGCTTTTCTAAAGAGACAGGAGGGCTATTGACCTTAACCCATACTTTGAGCAAGAGTTCATTTCAGTGCTATAAATTGACCTGATATAAAGTGCTTGGTTTTTTAAGGGGAGGAAGACTGAAAACATTAAATGTTTCTAAACAGTAATAAACACTGAAGTTTACAAAAGTACTCACTTGGTATGTGTCCCATAATCTGATGGTACATCGTAAAGGGACTTCTCTCATCAGCAAGTTATTCATCCATCGGAAAGCAAATTGCAAGTATTTCACCTCATGCTGATCCAAGTGTATATGAACTTGTTCTGAAGACAGAATAAACAGACATTTTACTGAAATTTTTTTGAAGTCCTTAACTATCAAATGCACTGTCTGAAACTTAAAATACTCCTCCAGTCCCAAGCATACAAAAGACGATGCTGCATGCAAACTCTTATAACTAAATAAAAATCCAAATAGAAACAACGGAAACAACTAGTCAAACAGTACACTGGGTTTATTTTTCTGCCTCTGGATGGCTTAAGCAACTGCTCTCAATCTTAAAAAAAAGAAAGAAAGAAAAGAAAAGTTTAAGGTCAAAACTTCACAATATACAACAAATAATATACAAAGTTATAAAATGAAACGATTATGCACATATATCCTCACTAATTTCTTAGACTATAATTTATTTGGGGCAGAACTACAAGCAACAAGGTTTGCAAATAACACAATGGCTTCCAAAAATAAAGCATTGGTAATAAAAAAGAAGACAATAATCACAAGGCAAACAAGTATACAGTATATGTAAAGGTTGTATTCACTTGAGGCAAAAAGAAAAGTGAGATTAATGTATACAAAACAGTGAGCAAATTTAAATAATTTGCAGCTTAAATAATTTCTTAGTATCAGGAATAAATACAAATAAAAAACAGTACAAACCAATGGTTTCTAAAGCACTACTCACTACTCATTTATTGTGGCATTTTTTCTATTTGAAAGTTGCGATAATCACTTGCATGGGTTATTTCTACCTTTAAGAGAACTAATCTACTAGTGTGGCTTTTATATATTTAGCAGGATTTACCCCAAAAGAATTGCATACGTTCTGTTAACTGGTTTTACCAAACAGGCTCAGGTATTACAATGACATGCCATAAACTACAACTACTGCAGAAATGCTAATGTCTTATTTTGGATAAATGTATGACAAAAAGTCTTTGTTAATATCTGAATAAGACATCCCTGCTATATCTCTTTATACAATTACATTCTTGGGAGATTTTGCTACCCATATCATCCTTCATCCACATTCACAGTGGTATACTAGCAGCTAGGACAATGAGTACATGTTGATCCTCCAAATTCCACATTTCTCAGAGCTAAAAAGGCACTAAAAAACTAAATGAACAACAACAACAAAAACACCAAAAGTACAGTAGCACTGTTATAAGACATTACATAAAGATTACGGTAGCAGAAGTTAAATTATACATTATAGCATCTAGTTAAACACTCTTGGAAAACATCTGAAATATTTGAATTCTTCTGAGCAAAAAGATCAGTTGTCTATCTATGTAACCCAATGTGTTTCCTGGGGCCTCTGTTGAAATAAGCACAGCAGAGAATAATGGAGTACTTTGAACATACAGCAAAAACCCAAAGAATAAATTTCATCCAAGCCAGCAATAATTAAATTTGAGCACATTTGTACAGAATTGTAGGTGAGCCCAATAACACCAGCTTAACAAAATACCATTTTTAGTTATTTAAAATTTTATCAGTGTTTAAAGGCTTAGACTGAAGTGAATAACTTCAAATAACAAATCATTTTTTTTCACAAGACAGATTTTGTGGCTATATGAAAGTTTCAGCCAATACAATTGACTTTCAGTCAATTGAAAGTTGTTTCAATATGGGAGAAGTAAAAATTTTTCAGATTTTAAAAACAACCAGCAGTGAGCTTTTCCACAAGAACAGTTACAACTCATTACACCAAAGGTCCACAAGAACAATCACAACTCATTACACCAAAGGTTCACCTAGCACAACATCCTGTGTCCAACAGTGTCTAAAACCAAATACGCATGGAAATGCATAAAGCACTGGTACTTCTCCAAAGCACTTTCTTAGTCTCTATTCATGGCTAAAGCATCTATGATTTTAAAGTCATAACCTTCTACTGTATAAATATAGATGAATATATTAAATTGTTTATGAACATCTTAAAAACATCTGTTACTTATTCTGGGATTTTTTTTTTTTAACTCGTAGCTATATATAAAGATGTTTGAATCTTCAAATGTTTCATTTCATTTCTAAATATAACACTAACCAGGTACCTAGATGCTGCTGATATACAATAGACTGAACTGCTACTACAGGACGTGAAAAGGTAGAGAATGAGAGTGGAGAGGTAGTGATCTTCTGGGCTTTTAAGTGATCTCATCAAGTTCTGGATAATCCCTCTCCCCAGCCATTCCATGTACAGGAAAAGTACTGTATTACTATTGTATATTATGCCTATAAACTGTCAATATTTTTAAGATTACATGAGAACTCTGTGATGGATGTTCCACTACCCATAATAGCCTCTGCCTTCCAATCTCAAGACCCTGTGACTAATCTTCCTTCCTCTACAAAACTAATATCCTCCCACCACCTTCAAGCCCTTTCCTGGGCTTTCTGCAAAACTCATCAACTATCCCATCTGGGAGAGAGGCAACATCCAATATTAAGGCTAGTTCTAAGGTCTGCATAACATGACCAGCCTGTGTAAGTGCAATGAGAAACTAGTCAGCAGTCTGAACACAACAGCTACCTGTTGGGCTTACTTTGAAGCCCTTCTTCAGCAGTACTGCTATTCCAGGGCACCTGGTTTTTTTTGTTGTTGTTTTTGTTTTTCTTTAAATCAACAAATGAATTTTATACAAGTTGTGGAATTCTGTATGGTGGAGCCCTTTGTCCTTCTGTAAAATGCTGATGAACCAAGTCCTCAGCTTGAGAAGTTATTGGAAGGAGAAGACAGCCACCATAATCACATGTTCTACAACCTTAGAGAAATAGACTTAAGAATGAAACAAGGCAGTTAATAACATACAAGTCCACACTTTGAAAACAGTATAAAGTCCAGAAGCCTTTTTTATTTTCATTTTCCACAAAGTTAGAGGTCTTGCATGTCTTGCAGGCACTAACACTTATTGAGGCCAATTACAGAATTACTACCATGCGTCTGCTTTTGCTCTACGTAAATTTAGCTGCAAGTCATACATATTGAAGTGAGATACTACGCTAAACTTATTTCCAAAATGTCACATATAGATACCTATATTGCAGACTACTATATTTAGATAATCCACTACATCAAGCAGGATACAAAAAAAGTCAGTTTTATTTCTAGCTGACGTACTAACTCACAAACGCTACCTAACATTTTTGTCCTTTATACAGTAGAAACATATTTCATTTGATTGCTTAAAGCCACTGAAAGTAATGAAGAACAATAAATTGTGCCAATTTTTATATTTCAACTAGTGTTTAATAACCATAATGAATTTCTTGAAAGTTGTTTTCTAGTCCAAACAAGTTGAAAAATAGACTACTAAACTCAGTGCATTATATACAATTGATGCAAGACTGGAATAGAAAATGCAATGACTGAAAAGGCTCATTCTTCCTAATTTGTAAGCAATTGTGAGTAGGGGCTATTCTGCTGATAAAGGTAATTAGCACAGTCATAATCCAAATTTCAGTTTTCCATTTTACTGAAAATTACCACATGTGCAACAAACAAGCAAGTGAGGTAATTACTGTCAACTTTTGGACTTCAAGTATTTTATAAAAATACACTTACTGCAGTTTCAGACAGTAAATATGTTACAGTTATGAAAAATATACAGCTGTTATCAAAATTCAAAAGAAACAAGAATTATATTTAATAAGGTTCCCAATACTTAGAATAAATCTGTACATAGAGACAGTTTTGGTGAAGTAGATCTTCCAATTAAAAAATAAGTACATTATACGAATGTATTCTGAAGTAGCATACCACCAAAAACACGTATTTCAGGTATTACATAAAAAGCATTTATAATTTTAATAAACACTTACTGGATATATTCGTTTAATCACATTTAGCCACCTTAAACAGATGCTACACTAATGATACTCTAGTATGTCTCACCAAACCCTCCTAACTTGGGCTTCTGGAATAATTCTGTCATATCCCTGTTAAAAAATTTGTAGCACCAATTCACTACNCCAATTCACTACAACATTACATCAACAAGTGCTTTAAACTTTTCTAAAAGCCCAAACCACTACATTTCTATGTATGCAGCAAGATTTTCTGAAATTAATTAAATATGAGTACCCAAAGTTGTAGTACAGTACAGAGACAGCTAAAATTTTCAAGAAGAACCTATACATGTAAGTATTTATTATTAATGTCAGCTTCTCATGCTGCTTTACTGATTTCAGAATTAAAGTTCTATGAGACTACAGAATCATGAACTAAAGCCACAGTTAAGGGTAAAATAAGCTGCATTAAAGTACGTTGTTCTGACTGGGGTATACTGTCAGAATAAGAGCCTAGGAAAGTTTACTCATAAGCAAAGAGGAACCGCAAAATAATAGTAAAATGGTGTGTGAATTGCAGTAGCACAGCATGGATCCACTGCATCCATGTAATTTATCACTTCAGATTATTGTCCTTATATTGTTGACCTTTATTTAAAAATTCCTATCAACCCTAACAATCTTTTCTGATGCTTGACTCTAAACCTAGTTTTGCCTTTTTTGAAAATTATTTACAGTTTTTTTATTCATAGTATTCATAACCCCATTTTATCAACACTTTATACATATTTCTATTGCAAACATAAAAAGCACTAATTGTTAAAATATCATCTGAAATGCAATTAAGCTATATCTGATAAATAAACAGGCCTTTTAGTACAAGTGAAGGAAGAAAAATGTGTATTTGTCTCCATCAGGATCCACAAAATTCTTCTTGAGAGGAGTACACTAGCTACAAAAGTAACTCCTCTGGTACCAGCCCAAAATGAACACAAAAATAATGGCAGGGGCTT
>VXAL01018932.1:269140-292446 GCA_013399475.1 Chauna torquata
TTTTTTTAATACAAAAAAAAATCAATATTTCTTTGGCAGGTAATAAACCTATGGAGGAACATTGTGGAGACAGAACGACAACTCAGATTACTTCAGAAATAATCAAGATCTCCAGTCACTATTTTATTCATTTTTTTCCCCCTTAATTAACTCTTGCTATTAAATATTAGACAATAGCTTTCTAGACACCTTTTAAAAAAATGATTAACAGACCAGTGTGATCCAAATGTCTCCTCCTGTGTTCTCCCCATTTGTAAGTCAGATAAAAATCCAGCAAGTTCTCAGCTGCAGAATTGCTAGTTAACTGGTGCATTTTTTGTTTGCTTGTTTGTTTGTTTTTTGCCTTCGGAAGCTGTTTTGAAAGTATTTTATCCGTTGAATTTAAAATCCAGACACCTTTCTTTCCATGTTAGGTCAAATACAGTAAGAAATTATTACTTATGACTTGATTAACTCACTCAATTTGACAATTAATGTTGATAACGAAGCTTCATAACATAGGTTATAGCAAATTCATATTTAGATGTTTAAAAAGCCCTGTGACAAATACTCAAAATATTACGATGTTTGGCATTTCATGGCCTCATGGTTGATCAGATTTCTCTCATACCACAGTGCAAACATTTGTCTTTTATTTGCCAGATTAGCAATCAATTTTGGCCACTCTTTATTAAAAGGATGGATTTTAAACAAGGAAATCACATGGTTTAATCTCATATCCACAGGGAACGGTGCTTGCAAGCCTGGACTTTGTCTGACTGCTAGATTACAAATGGAAAACAGCCACAATGTAGCACTGCTACAGTGTTTGTAAAACTGACGTGGCAACAGCAATGCTCCCCTGCCTGTGCAATATTGCAACTTCTGGACCACAAAAAAGTTTTCATGGCCCATTACAAGGATGAGATGTTATGTACAATCTATGTAGATAGTGTAAAGTAACAGATTTCTTTTCCAGTTTCTTCTTCTGTGACTTGGTACTTGACTGACAGCTTCCAAGTCTTAGTATCCATTTACAAAACTTCAGTACTGTCTCCTCAGCTGTGCAAAGCAACAGATCAACCAACCAGGTTCCATTCTAATTAATGCAGTGTTACAGTAAGCATTTATTTCTACCTAGTTCAACTTTTTAAAAGCATGGGGAGCTATTAAAAAAGACAGTATTGTAACACAACCAACAAAATACATATCCCAGAGGATTACCACTTACTAGAAATGCTGTTACCCACAAGAGTTGTCCCTGCAAACTTGTACTTGTGAGACCACAATCTCCTGAAAAGCAGTGACTGCTCAAGGCTCACCTCCAACTTACCACCAACACTGGACAAAACTGGTTTTCATAAGTACTGCCTGTAAGCTTGCAGATGTCCTTAGGTAACAAACATCACTTTGGCCGTATCAGCCCCTGTATGGATTACGGCCATCCGTACTTGTCTTCTGCCACTTGCAGCATGGTTTGCTCCAGTCTAGACTCTAGTCAGTTGATTAACATTCAGCAGTTCGTGCAACTGCATTCATTCTGTCAGGGACTCCTCAAACAACGTATCCACCACCAGCTCCCCATGTACTGGCCACTCAGTCAATATAGTAATAAAATGTAGAAATCTCTTCTGGCCTTCGGCTACACCTAGATTCTTTAAACACTGCCATTTCCTTAAAATTATAGCTCCCTTATACTGAACCTTGCTGTCTGAAAGAACGAACTTTGCCATCAGTAAATGACTGTTTCTCTTTTAAGTACTCTCCCTGTGTAAAACAAGTTTTGCATTTCATTCTTTACTTGCTGAATAATTCCTACATTGTTCAAAATCAGCTTGTCTATGGGAGACAATGGTAAGAATTTGGATCAAAATCTCAACACTAGATGTTGCCAGAAGCAGATTAAGGTTTACAACCAAAGAGAAACCCTCAACCTGAACTAATGAAAGTCTGAACAAAAGCAATTCTGTCAAGAATACAGCTTAGCAATGAGTTATCATTANCCAAGTAAAAGACTTATATGCTAATTGCATCTTGTTTCAGAATTACTTGGCTTTTTATACCTGGCTATACCTGAGACTTACCTCATCCTTTGTGAGAATTATAATCAAATTGTTAAAAACAAACAAACAAAAAAACTGAAGAGTCCTGTACAAAATGAAAACAAGACTGGCAGAAGAAAAGATATATTACCAAATTATATTCTCCTCATGGCCTACAATTTAGAGATAATGGTCTAATTGAATTTAACTCACTAAATGTACTGCTACTAGCTATGACTTTGACAAATATCCTCTTCATATACAAAAGATACAGCTGATACAATAATGCCCAAGGAGCTGACCCCAAAGCAAAAGCAGAAAATGGACAGAGAGATGTACTGAGGGACTGACAGAGGGATGGGAGACCTCGCTGTCTCAAGGAATCAAACACATTCTGGACAACACATTTGTCTAGAGCAAAACAGAGGAAACTATTAGGAAAAACATTAGCAGTAATTAGGGAAGATCTACAAGTCAAGTTAAAAGCTAAAAATACTTCCTGCATTTCCAGGCGGAACTTGGAAAACTTCTGAACTTAACTTTCATTAACATTCAAAAGGTTAACTTAACATTCAAAATGTAACAAATAACAGTGAGAAATATGCTTGATCTTCCAAGAAATATTCACTGGACTTCTGTAGCCTATTCTTCTAAATCACAACTGTGTGCATTCATAACAGGGTTTATGCCAAACACTTTAAATTTTGCATAATGTTAAACTTCTTTTTCCTTTTCTTTTTTTTTTTTTTAAATTTGCCATGAAAATGGTAAGTTTTGGCTAATTAAAAGTCAAAGTGTTTACAAAAGTCAGGAATTTACAAATGATTTTACCATCATTCTTAATTAACTCTTGCTAAGATCTCTGAACCCTGTAATAGCATACAAATGTAATGTCCTTGGTAAAACATAAAAATATAGTTTAAAAGATACATTAAATAATTACAACGTCCAGTGAACAGCATTTAAGAGTAGATTAAAGTATAATACAGTAATTACAACCATAAAATCAGATAAAAAACTAGATGGCATTGTTAAAATGAAAAAGAGCTTTATGGCACAAATTAATTTAAAACAATTATGAAATGCTTACAAGATTTTTAATCCCCTCAGCATCAAGCTGAAGGATAAAGAAGGACCTTATTAATCACTAATTTTCAACAGCAGCAGTAAGATCTAAATAAACTCTACTCTCATTTCCTATTCAAAAGGCTTCCATATGGTTAAAGAATGCAAAGTCTTTTCAACAATTACAACTAGAGCTTTTTTTTTTTCCCAGACACTTCAATACAATTTTAGTTGAAAATTACAGGTGTCAGTAAAATGCTTTAGAACTTAATTAAACATGAACATAATTATACACACATGATTAAGTATTCTTTAACCATACTTTAAAGAAACCATTAGCAAGACTGAATACATAATGAGGACTGATCAAATTATTATCTATCACCATAGTTTCATCTTCAGTTCATTGTATGAACACCCAAGATTCGAATTAAAAAATGAACAAATTAGTTGATCTACATCTATCATGGTATATTGAGCAGATCCCTAATAAGATGTCTAATAAGAAAATGTATTAAACTTAGTTAATACTTTACCTTTTTGAGAATCAGATTTTCGGAAACAAAAAAGCAAAACAATTTTTCTCTGCAGTTTAAAAAAGTTCAATCAGCACAGAAACTGACTATCCTTTACAGACTATTGAAGTATCAAAACTGAAACCATATCTGTAAAGTACTTCTTGGGCTTAATTCATCATACAAAATTAAATTCTTAGCAGAAGCACAAAACATTTGCATTTGAACCATTGGATGGCTCTACAGTAATAGGTGTGTTTATCTCTCAGAACAAGAACCTGCTGAATGCCAGGTGCCAACTCAATGCTCAGAGAAGTAGCTGCAGGAATCCCAACACAATTTGGACATTTAGCACCCCAGAAGTAACACTCAGCTTTTAACTCCAACACTCAACCACAAAGACATTAGAAAAAATAATTCCAGGTGCACCAACCCTATACTAATGAAGGATGTATTCTAAACATCCCCAATTAAATAAGAAAACATAACACAATACATAAATATTGAATATTATATCAAGAAACCTTTTAGACACACCTAAAGCAAATATTTCAAATCATGAGAAGTACACAGAGTGGTGCAATGAAATAAGTTCTTTCACTGTGTATAAACAAAAATAATATAAAAATGAAAATTTTTAAATTGACTATGTTTTATGAAGAACTTGACATGCCCATATATACACAACACATAGAAATATATACAAAAGATTCACGTTTTATTTTCTCTGTGTCCAAAAAGCAAAAATATATGTGAAATATAACTTTTAGGCCATGTAACGAAAGTATTTTATTACAATTTTCTTGATTGAAAAGTCCTTCTTTGTGGCATTATTCACAGAACGGCAGTTATCTGACCAAGACATTTACAAACAAAGAAAAAATAATTAAATAAAGTATGGTTAGTGAAGCTAAGATTGATTTGACAAGAACGCTAAAAGAAAACACACTATCTAATTTGAATTTCATTCAAAGTGAAAGAAACTCATTTACAACATGACAGCAATAAAAAAGGTGTTGGAAAATCCTTAATATACTATGGTTTTAAATGGTGAAAGAAAATTTTAACTGTATCTAGGTGTAAGTAAAAATATTCACCCAAACAATACAATGATGTAGTAATTATTAAAACATTCATTATTTTAAACTGTTGGAATACAGCAGCTTTCATTTTGCTCTAATTTCCTTTTTCTTGCAATTTTTTTTCTTTTATACAATCTTAGAACTGAAATAAATCAGAAATTATCCAAAGTAAAAATATCATATGCAAGAATACCTTAAATCTCCAAATCAGATAGTTACAAGATGTGTTCACAGTGGACATAATAGAAATACTATAATATTAATGAACCTTTCAGAAATGTAGCTGAATTCTAAATAAACTTCCTTATGGCAAAGACAAAATATAGTACTGTTTTTGTCTTCTTAGGTATTTTTCCATTACTTGTATCTTTAAAAGAACAAAAAAAAAACCATACAGCATCAATAAGAGCTTTTTAAATCATTTTTAAACCATTATATTTTTATTTTTCCATTTCTTCCTATTGGAATGGGACTCAGGTCCAATTCTGCAAAAAGATCCGGCAAAAGAATAGGGAACACTAATAACACAAAATTTACTTAACTACAAGAAAACATCAGCACAGATCAGGCTGTTCTGCACACTGATGCAAACTCCATGGGTTGTTCTATAACAGATTTAGAAAAAAATCTTCCCAAACTTACCCTCACAGAAGATGAAGAATATTCATACTAAGCTGAGTCGTGAACACTTTCCTTACAGTTTATTCTACTACTAATGAGAAGCTGACTTAAATAAATAAATAAATTTAATATAATAGGCTGCTTTATTTTTTGTCGATTTTTTGTGTTATTTTTCATAATTTAGAGAGAATGCCACGCAATTTTAACAAATTGTGTTTTATCAGTTTATATGAAAATCCAAGACCACTTCTAAATACAAATGCTCAGCCTTCTCCAAAAGGCTACCAGAAATTACCAGATGTTCTTCCATAACCTGAAGAACCTGAGACTCTCCCAAGCCTGAAACCAGCCAAATGCTAAACATCTGTAAATTCTGAAAATACAAATCCTGAGTTAATTTTGGCATTCATACACCATGTTTCCTTGATTTCAAGCCTCAATGAAGCAATACTGGAAGACAGCATCGCACATGAGTGTGACCTTTTTACAAACCATGAGATGGACCATGATTTACTGCAGAAAAGCTCCACTGGCATTACAGGAAATAGAAAATGTAACTATTTATAACAGATAGTTTATATTATGGAGGTATTTATTGACCCTCTGTCAATATTTTTGTATAATTCTTGGAACAACCTGAATGATGACGGCAACGATAAAAATGAGATGGAGTTTGATGACAAAACATTATTCCATCAGGTCTATAACAACATTTTATTAATAAACTCAAAAATTCCATTGAACTTATGAGTCACTAGAAATATTTTCTGGAGTTTAAACAGGCTAAGATTATGATTACATTAACAGAATATCTCGGCCGTTTGAAGTCTATTGCAATGTTTTGCGCTGTACATACAAGGACAGTCACTTTGAGAGGATTTTTGATCCATGAGGCTGGGTTAATGAAGGTTGCTTGAATCACTAACATAATGCATTAACACTCTCTGAAGGGTGAGGTATCACTTTTCATACACCGGTAACCTATTATGATTAGCAAACAAGTTGTACAAGCTTCATCCATTCAAGCAGCTACTTATTATGTTAAGGTTCTCTTCACCATTCAATTACCCAACATCAAGAAAATAATGTGACAACACAGTAACAGGGATATTATTTTCTTCCACAATAACCTTAATTAGCAATTAGGATATTTACAGTTTGTATAAATCATAAGATTTCTTTTTTAAAAACGAAACTATTGAATTCATAGCAACCATACATTTCTCTTTAGCTACAGTATAGCAGGCCCAGGGTAAAGATAGAAGGCAAAAACCAAAAAGAAATGGAGAAAAGTAAAGGACGATAAAATATAGTTTAATTTAACTATATCATGATTCTATCAAAAAGCCAACCAGGTCAGGATCCCTTACCTGAGACATCATCCAAAAGTTTAGGAAATAACAGCAGTACACATCCACCATTGCCAATCTAAGGACTAAAACTATTTTAATTTTTCATGTACTTTAGTGTATTTTTCTGGCAAAAGAGAGGAACCGAGTGACCACTCCTCTACAAAAAAGCAACAGTCCTAAGAATATTGAAAAATGCCCTTTTTTGTCAATCCAAAGCTTAACCATACCACTGTACTGTAAGGGCTGTGATCACCAGTCCGAAGTCCAACTGACACCTAATTACTAATGGTATCCCTCAGGGATTGATAATGGGGTCAATATTTTGCAACACCTGTATTTATGACTGGGATGGTGGCATAGAGTGCACTCTCAACCAGTTTATGGATGATACCAGCTTGGGAGGAGTGGCTGATATGTTGAAAGTCAGGGCTGCTATTCAGAGGGACCTTGGCAGGCTGAAGAAATGGCTGATAGGAACCTCATGAAGTTCAGGAGAGGTAAATGCAACATCCTGTATGTGGGATGGAATAGTCCCATGCAACAGCACCAACAGCTGAGCACCAGCTGGCTGGGAATCAGCTCTGCCAACAAGCACTTAGCGGTCTGGTGGCCACATGCAGGACTCAAGGTAGCAATGTGTCCTTGTAGCAAAGAAGGCCAACTGTACACTGGGCTTTCTAAGCAACAGAGAAGTCAACAGGTCAGGAGAAGTAATTCTTCCTCTTTATTCAGCACTTGTGAGACCATCTCTGCAGCTTTATGCCCAGTGCTGGAACACTGGCATACAAGACCAGTGAAGGGCAACCAATTCAATTAGGAAGCTGGAGCACTTTACAGGAGAGGAGGCTGACACAACTGGGTTTGTTCAGCCTTAAGAAGAAATGTCTATGAACAACTGCAACTGCCTAATGGGGGTATGTAGAGAAGATGGAACGAGATTATTCTCAGAGGCATACAGAGATAAAAGACACAGTGCACCAGTTTCACACAGGGAAATTCTAATCATATACACTAAAAAAAAAAAGTCACAATGACTTTTTGGTAGTCATTTCATGGTAGTCAAAGTTATTTAACTGTATCTCTAAAGCACTGAAGGCACAAATAAACCTTCAGCAATTCCTTCCTTCACCTTCCTTTCTTATAAACTAAACAATAATCTAAATTATTGTTTAATAATAAGTCAATAATCTGAATCATAGAATGGGTTGGATTAGAAGGGACCTTAAAGATCATATAGTTCCAACCCCCTTGCTTGCCATGGGCAGGGATGCCACCCACTAGATCAGGTTGCCCAAAGCCTCATCCAACTTGTTCTTGAACACCTCCAGGGATGGGACACACACAACTTCTCTGGGCAACCTGTTCCAGTGCCTCACTACCCTCACAGTAAAGAATTTCTTCCTAATATCTAATTTAAATCTCCCCTCTTTTAATTTAAAATCATTCCCCTTTATCCTATCGTTATCTGAGTAAAAAGTCCCTCTCCATCATTTTTATAAGCCCCCTTTAAGTACTGAAAGGCTGCAATGAAGTGTCCCTGGAGCCTTCTCTTCTCCAGGCTGAACACCCCCAGCTCTCTCAGCCTTTCTTCATAGGAGAGGTGCTCCAGCCCTCTGATCATCTTTGTGGCCCTCCTCTGGACCCATTCCAACAGGTCCGTGTCCTTCTTGTGCTGGGGGCCCCAGACCTGGATGCAGTACTCCAAGTGGGGCCTCACGAGGGCAGAGCACAGGGGGACAATCACCTCCCTCGACCTGCTGGTCCTGCCTCTGTTGATGCAGCCCAGGATGCAGTTGGCCTTCCAGGCTGCAAGCACACACTGCCAGTTCATGTTGAGATTCTAGTCCACCAGAACCCCCAGGTCTTTCTCTGCAGGGCTGCTTTCAAAGAGTTCTTCTCCCAGTCTGTACTCATGGCTAGGATTGCCCTAACCCAGGTGCAGCACCTTGCACTCGGACTTGTTGAACCTCATTAGGTTCACATGGACCCCCTTCTGAAGCTTGTCCAGGTCCCTCTGGATGACATCCCTCCCTTCAGTTGTATCAACGGCAACACTCAGCTTGGTGTCATCTGCAAACTTGCTCAGGGTGCACTCGATCCCACTGTCTATGTCATTGATAAAGCTGTTACACAGCACCACTCCCAAGACATACCCCTGAGGGACACCACTTGTCACTGGCCTCTGCCTGGACATAGAGCCGTTGACCACAACTCTCTGGGTGCGGCCATCCAGACAATTCCTTATCCACCGAATGGCCCACCCTTCAAATCCATCTCTCTCCAATTTAGAGATGAGCATGTCATGTGGGACCATGTGTCAAAGGTCTTACAGAAGTCCAAGTAGATGACATTGATCAGTCTTCCCTTGTCAACTGATGCAGTCACTCCATCATAGAAGGCCACCAGATTGGTCAGGCACGATTTGCCCTTGGTGAAGCCATGCTGGCTGTCCTGGATCACCTCATCTTGCATGTGCCTTAACATTGCTTCCAGGAGAATCTGTTCCATGATCTTCCCAGGCACAGAGGTGAGGCTCACCAGTCTGTAGTTCCCCAGGTCCTGCTTTCTACCCTTTTTAAAAATGGGAGTGATGTTTCTCTTTTTCCAGTCACGAGGGACTTTGCCTGACTGCCAGGACTTTTCATATATGATGGAGAGTGGCTTGGCAACTACATCAGCCAGTTCTCTCAGGACCCTGGGATGCATGGCAACGGGCCCCATAGACTTGTACCTGTTCAGTTTTAGCAGGTGGCCTCAAAGCTCCTCTTTGCTTACAGTAGGAGGGACTTTGCTCCCCCAGCTCTCACCTGGAGGTTCAGGGACTCGAGAGACATGGGAAGCCTGACTGCCAGTGAGGACTGAAGCAAAGAAGTTGTTGAGTACCTCAGCCTTCTCCGTATCTGCTGTTACCAGTTTTCCCCTCTTGTTTATCAGAGGGGGTACACGCTCCTTGGCCTTTCTTTTCTGGCAAAGGTACCAACAGAATCCCTTCTTGCTATTTGCATCCTTTGCCAAGTTCAGTTCCATCCGTGCCCTCACTTTCCTGATCCCATCCCTACACATCCAGATGGCATCCCTGTACTCTTCCCAGGCCACACGTCCCTGCTTCCACTGCCTGTGCATTTCCTTCTTACACCTCAGTTTGACCAGCAGGTCCTTGCTCAGCCATGCTGGTTTCCTGCCTTCCCTGCTTGATTTCTTACACATGGGGATGGAGAGCTCTTGTGCTCTAAGAAAAGTGTCCTTAAAGAGCTGCTAGCTCTAATCAGTTCCTCTGTCCCTAAGGACAGCGTCCCAGGGAGTCTCACCCACTAGGTCTTTAGACAACTTCAAGCTTGCTCTTCTAAAATTCAGGGCCCTGACTTTTGCTCTTTGCAAGGCCCATATTCCTCAAGATCACAAATTCAACCAGGGTGTGGTTGCTGCAGCCCAGACTGCCTCCAGTTTTAACCTCTTTAATGAGTTCATCCGCATTGGTGAGCCCCACATCCAGTAACTCTTCTCCTCTGGTTGGTTTGTCTAATACCTGGACCAGAAAGTTATCCTTGATACACTCCAGGACTCTCCTGGATTGCTTACAGCTTGCTGTGTAGCTTTCCCAGCAGACATCCAGGTTGAAATCCCTCATCAGGATGAGAGTCTGCGAGCGCGATGCTTCTTGTAGTTGAAGCAAGAAGGCCTCATCAACAGGTTCCCTGTGATCAGGCAGCCTGTAGTAGACCCCAACCACAAGGTGTCCTTTATTGGTCCAGTCCACAACTTTCACCCACAAGCTCTCAACCTGTCCGTGGCTGTTTCTCAGAGGCAGCTCTTCGCAATCTATCCATTCCTTAACATAGAGGGCAACACCCCTGCCCCTCCTTCCCTGCCTCTCTCTTCTGAACAGCTTGTAGCCCTCAATTGCACTGTTCCAGTTGCGTGATTCATCCCACTACATTTCTGTGACAGCAGCTAGGTCATAGTTTTCTAATTGCACCATGGTTTCCAACTCCTGCTTGTTTCCCATGCTGCGTGCATTGGTGCAGAGGCACTTCAGTTGGGCTATCAGCTGCATCACCTTTTTAGAGGAGCCCTCCCAAATCCATTTGGGACAATTCACAGGTATTTCCCTGTTGCTTCCTAAAGTGTCAATGTTCCTGGGTACTTTTCCTTCACTCAGAGGTACATCCCCTTCCCCTGCTGAATCTAGTTTAAAGCTCTGCTAGTAATTCCAGCCAGCTTGCTGCCCAGGATGTTCTTGCCCCACCTGGTCAGGTGCACCCCATTTGGTGTCAACATTCCTGGTCTCTCCAAAGTGTGTCCGAGATTGTTGAACTCAAAAAACCTGAATGTGGCACCAGCAATGCAGCCAGTCATTCACTTGATCCATTCATCTCCTTCTTCTTGGGTCCCAGTCTCCAACTGGGAGGTCCCAGTCTCCAACAGATAAATATATTGTATATTTATTTTTTATTTAAACAGATAATGAGTTTTATTAACAGAATGGCATTTTTCATTTTAAAAACATGTTTAAATAATGTATTGACCAAGTTTAAGAAGTCTGTTTATAGGCATTATAACTATGCACTTTATTTAAAGTGCATTTGCTTCTATAAGTAACTGAAACTTAAACACCAATATTGATAAAAGTGTAAAATAACATTAAAATCCATACTGCAAGCATGACTTCTGAAGTAACAAAATACATTGCTTTAAAATATTCTTATATAAACGTTTTGCTTATGCAAACAGAAGCATCCCTTTATTTGTTTACATTTTAAACAGAAATACATCTACAACAAACATTTTTATATACATTTACATTTATAGTATAATATTGCACAAACACTGTTCTCTTGTATTATATAACATGTATAATATTACATAAACATTGTTAAGAATACTTAACATCCTAAAAGGGCAGGAAGAGCTTTATCAAAATTCAGGTTGTAAATATGTGCAGGCCAACCTAAAATCTGCTATGGTAAGCACTGGCACAAGAAAAACTCACAATATGTATAACAAAAAGACAGAATTAATCTTTTCAAGCAGATTAGCAAATATTAAGCTACATAAAAAATATTTTTTTCTATTTCATCATTGACAGGCTAGTGTCACAAATATATGGTTGGTTCTGCTTGGCAACATTTCATTAATACTCTGTTCATTAATTTAACAAACTACCAAGAGAGTATGTTCAGAATGGGCAAGCATTATCTCTTGCATTTCATTTAATTAAACTCAGCTCTAGCATTATGACAGTCAGCATTTCATGAAGGGAATTATTTTAAGGATGAAGGTAGAAGATATTTCAAAGTGCTCTGCTAAAACATGAAAGCATAATCTAAAATTACCCCTGCACACACTGTAATTTATCTATAATATTAAAGATGTTATTTCCAGAGTTCGTAATTAATTGGATTCCACAGAGAAATTATTCAAGCATTCTAGATAGCAAAATGATGCACAAAGGCACAAAACATAGTGCCGAAGGACAACCATAAACAACACTGTGACTTGCCTGAATTACAACAATCATTGAGCTTAATATGAAATGAATACCGGCTGCCTTTTGTATGTGGTCATTACTCTGCTGCAAAGAAATTGCCATTGAATTTTGATTATATTGCCTTAATAAAAAGTAATGAAAGTGGCTCATGCTCTAGTAGCTTTCTTTTAAATGACACAGGACAGTGATCTTGCAAAGGCCAGTGTGCCACAAATTGATCAAGTGTGACACCTCATCTGAGGAAGGCTATCTTACTCCACCGCTGTAGGTAGTAGCAGTGATGTCAGCTTGACTTCTTGCAAACATTTTAACTAAACACTTTCAATGAAACACCATTTAGAAATTAAGTTAGCTTTTAAGACTTACCATCGATCCGGCTAACAAGTTCTTCCAACATTTTCACTTTCTTTTGAATTCCTGGCTGTGCAAACGTGTAATTATCCTAAAGAAGAGACCATATACAAGTATAAGTTTATAAAAAATTAAAATTTCTTTTCCCCCAATTAGTTACCCCAACCCATACATATTTTTCTATGTTTGCTTAAGGTGTTCACGTTTTGTTTTACATTTCCTAAGTCTGTCTCTACGCTTTAGTAACAAATTATCACACTCTATCAACCTACTTAATAGTCTCTGTCTCTAACAGCCTACCTTACAGGTAGTGCCCCTGAAGTTACATCCATATTGTGGAATTCTAAAGAGCTTTAAAAGGCTGTCTTCTTAAATGCCCAAACCTGCCATGCTACAGATTTTTTTAAGGTGATTTTTCCCCCCATCACAGATTTACAATTTTATCATAAATAATGTAGGAAATATGAAAATTTAGACCCTAATCGGTGACAGGATAAGAATTTGATCCTTAGAAGTTCAGAATAATGCCTTCCAGCGGTATGAGAAATCAAAACCCTATTTTAATGGAGTCATGACTGCTCTGAATCTAAGATCGTAGATAATATCATGAATCAAAATCTAACACACGAACTATACAGCTAAAACAGCATGGCATTTGCATGTATTTGTTTGAACGCATTAACTCTAACTGGATTTTGTGTTTGTCTGTATGTTTATATACTGATTATTTTTAAAGAAAGTTAACTGATAGTTCCAGAAGTAGTACTGTACTCAAAGTACAGCAATATGGTACTCAATTATATAAACTACAACAGATCCTCTGTAAAAGTATCTTCACATATTTAACAGTGAAAGCCAATGCAGAGCTAGAACACTACCACCTCCATCATTCGCCTCTTCCTAGATGCTGTAACTCCCAACTGTCATCTATGAATGTGAAATTGTTCTCTTTCTCAAAGCATCACTTACTCCATACATATCTGGAAATGCAATCCAAAACTACCATCTTGGACTTTAAAACAGTTAAGTTTGTTCTTCACTATACTTGATCTTTTGCCTATTCATTTCTTTTCCTATTCATCATTTCAGCTTCAGATGAACACAGTTCAGAGTCACTCTTCTGCTTGTGCTGACTCATCTATCTGGAAAGATCCTTGTTGGCTCCCCAAGACCTCTCTTCTAATTAAACTATGCTATAAATATTCCCTCTTACGATATTTATGATTGACTTTCTGAAGTTTGTGAAACTGTGAAAGAAGAATTTTGCAAATGTAAAAAAGTATTCTGTTATCTAGAATTCTTATTCCTTTTGTGCTTACAGGTAGAGGAAAAAGCAAGTAACAGAGTTAAATAAAAACGTGTCTAACTCATGAAAGTCATGCATTATTTCTCAAGACAATATGGAAGTACAGTGGTTAAGATTTAAATTCCTCTAACATACAATTTAATTGGCTGTATCTGCTTCCAAATTTGGTATAACAGCTCTTCAGAAAACCAGAGTTGTTATATATAGCACTGATAACTCTTTTTAGAATTTTCAACACATTTTCAATACAGTTCTCTATTAACTTCTTCAGAAAAACATGTTCCAGTATTCAGCTCTCCTACCTATTCCCCCTCACACCTGTGAGTTCTCACAGGAATGCTTCATTACTCATCTTCCAAATTCTTGTTATATTCCTCATTTATTGCTTATGTAACTGATCATCTGTGTTAAGCAAAAGGCAAACTCTGAAAAAATCATAAGGAACTGAAAACAGGACTGTTTTACCTTAACGTATCTTCAGCAAACATCTACAATAAAACATCTTACTTCTAAATGCTTTTCCTGACAATGTCTAATGTGTATTCACATACGACAAAGAACACACGAGAACACAACAGAATATATGATAAATGTTAAAAAAATCACGCATCTGCGTGCGCTATCTAAATTCCTTGATGTTCTGCTCTGACAGCTTCCAACATACTTTCAGTGAACTATGCTAACCTACTTCACAGCTGACTGGTTGTAATATCTAGTTCAGACTCCAGCACATAATTAGTTTCACCTTACAATATAAAAGGTTAAGACTTCATAATGTCACAAGGGCTCAAAACTTGCTTCACTCACATCTTTGTGTTAATCGCCTGTACTTATTCTGCAGAGACTAATGTCTAACTGCCCTGCAACTACAACTAGGTCTGGCAGGAATTTTTCCTCAAAAAATAATCATTAAAATTTAAAATAAAATATTTCAATTACTGCCTTCATTAAACATAAACACATGAACACATTAGATAATTCCTTTTATTTTTAAGGTTAGAGAATTCTAAATGGAATAAACTTGATTAGAACGTGAAAATAAAGAAAATAAATGCACTGAAGAAATTTACGAAAATAAAGAAAAAAGCCACAAAAAATTTAACTTGAACTACCATCCTATACTCAAAGAAAGAAAGGATAGAGAGATCATGGACCTTCTAAAAAGCATGCTTAACCCCTGGGAATCAGATCCTATCCATTTTACTATCTCTATTCTGAATGCTGACCATAAGATATAACTTGGCAAGTTGTTTACCTTGAAAACTAAGTCCTAAAGTAATGTTTTCTGTGGATACACTGAAAAAAGTGATATTGAGTGAAACTAAGGATGGGTCCTACTTGCATTCTTAATACTCTCCAGATGTTGCAGTATCCACACCATACACCTCTAGCATTTTTAATAGTCTGTAGTATAAAGCAGAGTAGTACAAATGTAGATTACAGTATTTTCAACCACATGTATCAGTGAGATATGTCACTCTGATGCATATTGCAACAAACACATTCCATTTCTAATCACCACACACAGCCACAGTACTGACAGCTATCCGTTCAAAATATTACTAACTTATGGTGTGCTAAAAAGAACACAGATGCTTTTTAAGTAGGTGTTGAAAATGTGCTTCCAAAGCAACTGTTAACCAAGTTCAACATATCTCCATGTTATTTTAATTTTAAATCTCTTCCAAAATACTACAGGTACTTCATAGCAATAAGTCCATAATAAACCTGCAAATCTTTCTTTCCGACTTCAATTATTTTAATTACATGTGGGAAAGGAATATAAACTGTATAGGTGAATGCCATCTGGTGTATTACAAAAGCAGCTGTAAGCATACACAGAACGAAACATACAAACTATTACATATAAATATATTAACACAAGTATATTATTAATTATATATGATAAATGTATAAATATAACATATACACATATATCCTTCAATGTGTATATTGATATAACATATATACACATTATGTACTTACACACACACACAAGAAAACACACTGTATTACTTTTTCTGCTCAGTCCTTTGGAAATGTTTTCAAGTTTCAAAGAACATTTCTTACCTACACATCATAAATTTTAACATTTTAGATTCCTTGCCCTTCCCCACTCATTTATATTATTTAAAAATACATGTAAGGAATTTTAGAGTATTAAAAATGGTTTAAGAGAAACATTTGCTGAAAGAGAAAAAGAGCCAGCCAAATTGAAAAGAAAAAAAAACTGTCAATAAGTTAACAATAATGACTGCAGCCAAGCACAAATATAGGCATTGTGCTTCGCTTCTTTTCAGGTCAGACAAGCTGTTCACCAAGAAGCTGATGAAACTATCAGAAAGAACCATTTACAAAAGCAAACAAAGTTTTAACACAAAGTCTTCATGTGTTGCTTGTTTGTTTTTAATAAAGTTTCATCATTCTGATCAGAGCTTTTAAATATAAAAGACGCATTAGCAATACATATACTGCTTGCTTAGACATCTATTTTCTCTACTGATGTATATTCAAGAACTCCTGAATGTCAGTTTAGGTATGTTCAAGTATATTATCACACAAACAGAAGACGATTAAAAATAAGCTTTCTCAAGTTATACATTTTTCTCATTATGTCAGAAAGGAGTCTTCTCAATTTTAATTTTTTAACTCATGTAAGTACTTCATTCACTTATTTGTGAATCCTCTAAGTAAACTCCTGTTAAAAATCTTAGTTCACCTTGCTGTCAAAGTTATGCAAAGAGGTGGGGGCAGGTGGGAGGGAAGCAAGACACACAGACAATGATAGCCGCCATGTATACTAACACCATCAATGCTAGGTACAGTTTACCCTAAATTCTTCTTGAACCTGGAAGTTACAATGTAGATTCAATAAACACAATTCAGGAAAAAAAGAGTATGCATGCACAAGAGCAAACATACAAGTGGGCTGGAGCATATGTACAAATGTACAAATTCCATAGCATGCTCCACAATTACTCCAAAACGCTCCCTGTAAGATATATCTTTCAACCTTTGTAATTATTAAACCTGACTTCTGAAAACTTAAAGTTTCCTACGCAGTACAAACGAGTTCTACAAAGCACTGCAGCCCAAGCTTCCTACCAGGAAAACAGTTAGCTGATTTTTTCTTACATAAGATCATGGAAAATGCAACAACTTACTAAAAGTAGGTACTGATTCTCATGTTATAAAAGCATCCATGGTCGCAGAATCAGAGGCCCAGTCTTTACACAGAATCACAGAATGGTTGAGGTTGGAAGGGACCTCTGGAGGTTATCTGGTCCTACCCACCCCTGCTCAACCAGAGCCATCTGGAGCACGTTGCCCAGGACTTGCTTGTACTGGACTATGTAATCAAAGCTCAGTTTTACACAAGTGGATGTGTAATAAACTACAGAAACTGTTAAAAGTAGCAATAAAAGAAGTGCTCAGGGTATATTTTTGGATTCTGGTGTAGACCAGACAACAGTTCAAACGTGGATAAGAGCTAGAAATCATGAACATGGATGCTTACAATCCCAAAAGATAATGCTGTAAATTTTAGGTAGAAGACTTTTATTCTAAAGCATAGTGATAGCACAGTGTATTTTATATAAAACATAGAAAGCAATGTCTTATATATAAGCAATCAGAACCAACTACATGTAGATTTGCTCTCTTTCTGAAAATATTACTAACAGTGACAGGCTAGAAAACTGCATTATTGGCTTCCAAAGAGATGCAGGCTACATAAGAACTTCTGAAGAAAGCTGTCCTGAAAAAAACACTAGTCCTCAGGATAGGTCCTACTGATGCCTTCAATTTCCCGTTATCCAGAGTCTCAACAATAGCTTACTGTTACAAACCTTACATGTTTGGCTACTGCGCCAAGAATACTACTCCCCGCCCCCGTATTAAGAGCAGTCAGCAGCAAATGACTACAGGACAGGATTAGGATACAAGCAAGATAAGCCTGCAGTGATTTATTTGCACTATTCTTTTACAGTTTCCAGTTTGCAGCACTGAGACTTTCTAACTCAAGGTAGTATCTTTGTGGTTGAAGTTATTTAAAGACTTTTCCTCAACCAAACTTCAAACTGTTCATGTTTTAAACCCATGTAAAATGTTTTTCATCCTTTGAAAAGTAGTTCTCTTAACCACTCTTTTTTTTTGAAGCCCATCACTTAGTAGATTTATCAGATACTATCTAGGTCTTGCATCAGAAGAGATGGAAAGCAGTGACTCCCTATTCACCTTCTTCATGCAGCTCATCATTTTAGGGACTTCTGCCCCACATCCATGCCACCAAATTGGAGAGACATGGATTTGACGGATAGACTACTTAGTGGATAAGGAATTGGTTGGATGGTTGCACTCAAAGAGTTGCAGTCAATAGCTCAATGTCCAGGTGGAGACTAGTGACAAGTGGTGTTCCTCAGGGGTTGGTATTGAGATCAGTATTATTTAACATCTTTGTCGGCAACATGGACAGTGGGAACCTCAGCAAGTTTGCAGACAACACCAAGCTGAGTGGTGCAGTCAACACACTGGAGGGAAAGGATGCCATCCAGAGGGACTCTGAGGAGTGGGCCCATGCAAACCTCATGAAGTTCAACAAGGCCAAGTACAATGTCCTGCATCTGGGTCAGAGCAATCCCAAGCACAAATACAGACCGAGCAGAGAATGGATTGAGCAGCCCTGAGGAGAAGGACTTGCGTGGTGTTGGTTGATGAGAAACTCAACATGAGCTGGCAACGTGTGCTTGCAGTCCAGAAAGTCAACCATATCCTGGGCTGCATCAAAAGAAGCATGACCAGCAGGGAGGTGATTCTCCTCCTCTATTCTGCTCACATGAGACCCCATCTGCCGTACTGCATTCAGCTCTGGGGCCCCCAAAATAAGAAAGACATGGACCTGTTAGAGCAGCTCCAGAGGAGAGCCACAAAGATGATCAGAGGTTGGAGCACTTCTCCCTTGAAGAGAGGCTGAGAGAACTGGGGTTGTTCAGCCTGGAGAAGAGAAGGCTCCAAGCGGAGCCTAACATGTTGATATTTTTACTCTCAGTTTTTGGTACATCAAGAGTTTCAAGATCTACTTTGAAATAATCTATCTGAGGCCAGATCATCAACACCCACGATACAGTGATTTACTGCTCAGACTAAATCTACTCAGAGAACCATACAGGAAGACCATAGCAGTCAGGCTTTTTTACATTTTAACTATCCCAAGTTTTGAACTGACAATAGCAGACATGCTGTACTGTGTCTGGCCGGGATGGAGTTACCTTTCCCCACAGCAGCCCACACAGCGCTGTGCTCTGCACTTGTAGCTAGAGCAGCACTGACATCACACCAGTGTTTCACCTACTGCTGAGCAGCGCTGGCACAGCACCCAGGCTCTCCAAACCCCCCAAACCCAGTGGGTTGGGCTGGGCAGCAGCCGGGAGGGGACATCCCCAGGGCAGGGCAGCTGACCTGAACCCACCAAAGGGATGTCCATCCCATACCATGTGGTGTCACACTCAGCAATAAAAGCTGGGAAAGGGGAAGGAGAAGGGGGGCTCTCGTTATGAAGACGTCTGTCCTCCCGAACAACCGCTACGCGTATTGAGGCCCTGCTTCCCAGGACACGGCTGAACACCGCTCGTTGATGGGGAGTAGAGAATTTTTCCCTCTTTGCTTCCGTGCAGCCTTTGCTTGTTTTTTTTTCCCTTTTTTTTTCTTTTCCCTTTAATTAAATTATCCTTATCCCAACCTGTGAGGGTTTTTTTTTTTTTTCCCCCTCCTTTCTATCATACTTTCCTCTTCCCCTCCTTTTTTTTGTGGAGGGGGAGTGAGAGAGCGGTTGTGGTAGAGTTTAGCTGCCCAGCAGGGTAAAACCACCACACATGCTTTAATTAGTATTACATCAAAAGAATAGGACTAACATGACAATTATGTTAATTACATTCCAACAGCGAGTAGTTACAACAACTCTATTGCCTGAGTCAGTTTATTAACTTCCTGGCATGGTCAGGTTGTTGAATAAAATGTATTTTTTTCTTCAGGTACTAATAAAGTCTTTAAAGACAAAACCAAACCTACAAAATTTCTCATGTTTATAACTTCACAATTAATATCTGAAGTTGACTAATATTTTAATTTTAAATTGTTCATCATAAATAGCCTGATGGGAGCCACTCATATTGAAAAGAATAAGAGTAATACCAATATATTGTATGTGTATCAGAAGAGCAGTCCCATTCAAGAATAAACTCACTTTCAGCAAGACAGAGCAGTCTGTTTGCAGTCACCAGTAGTCATCCCTACAATTATATGTATTATCATTCAAAAAATTTTACAATTCAACTTGCATTTTTATTCTAAAATAAAAAGTTGTTACTTTTATAAGTGTTTAAAAACACAATTCTGATGAAGTAATCCATTCCCAACCTTTTTTTCTTTTTCCTTAGACTAGTCATAGCTTAAAAGAAAGACAAAAGACCATGTTTTGTCATTCTCAGGATACAGCTTGGACAAGGCACTATCATAAAATGAACAATCTGGATTTCTGGAAATTACTACACAGTTATTACCATATAGAAGTTCTGTCTCACAGATGGAGTTACAGTGCTAGTAACTGGAGGAACAGATATGTAGCATGAATATGCAGCTCAAACGTTAAGAGAGCTATGTACAGAAATAACAACTGCTAGCATTTCTGAAAATTCCTGACAGGACTCCCACATTTCTAAAACATGCATTTCTGCTGGCATCAGATCTGTTTATACAGGAACTGGAGCATGACTGTCTTTCAATATCAGCTATATAATGTTAGTGGAGACTCTGTTAGTGGAGATTGCTTGGGAGACTGGCCTACCAATAATACCGTATGTCCACATTTTCCCTGAACACACCACATTTGTGGTGCTATGTTCAGCTGAGGAAGGTGGGAGGAACGAGTACCTTCTCCATTTAGCTAAGCTAAGTGGCATGTTGGGCTGAAACATACCCAGAAATCCTAGACAAGCTATCACTGCGTCCGCGCAGGTAGACCCTGCAGTACCTGTGATACAGAAACTTGACTGGTGCATGAAAACACACGTGGAATACACACATGGTCCATATAACAAGAGACAGATAAGAGCTACCTCTTATCTGCAGACACTCGAAGTACATATTCCTTATATGTGTCTATCTTGGCTAACAAACCCCATATTCCCAGACAAGAGATCTGCAATTTATCATAACCCTAAACTGGCTAGCTAAAACGAGTTCAGCTATGAATACCCAGCTACCTCAGTGAAATGCAGACATGATCAAGACGCTTGTCTTGCAAGAGTTTAATGAAAAGGTACAAAGAAAGCTATCTTTGACCTACTTTTTCTTAAGAATAGACCTTTGAAAGGGCCTGTGAGGAATTTTCAGAAGTGCTAGTTTTAGTTATTTCTGTATGTACTTCTCAATGTCTGAGCTGCATATTCATCTTAAGTATCTGTTTCCACAGACCTTAGAGATATTTTCCAAGCAGCACTCCATCCATCCATTTATAACACAGACTTGAGGCACAGGTTAGCAACAACTTTCCATAACTCAGGAGCAAGAGAGAACTCTGCAGGATCCCCCTGGCAGACCATAAATCTTACTATTTAATCAGCTATAGAAATAGCTAATGTACACCTCGGTACAGTGCAGTCCCTGGAAATGAATTATTTCCCTTTTATTCTAAAATTTCCCAGGCCCTGATAAATAATGATATTAAAACTTTATTGCTATTTTTAATACATCTGGTTAGATCATTATGCAATGCATATATTTCCCCTTTGGTTATTTTATTACCATTACACTTGAACTTAAAATGAAGAGCTATACTCAATTTTACATCATGAATGTTACATTTTCAGGTGGCACAGATCAGTGTGAACTTTTTACTTGAATGTTAATGGGACTCTGTTGAGGAAGGTGTTATAAAGGATGACATACTAATAAAAGAAAAAGCTAATTAAGACAGATGTATGGGAATATCTACTTAATTGACAGGAAAAATATACTTGTGGGATAAGTTCTAGTTTTCTTATGTCCACAGCCTACAGGTGAAAATGCAAAAGTACTCATTCATCACCTACAGTTTAGAAGTGTTCTAAAGAAGACTGGCTTTAGCATGGTAGATTGACATCTGAAATACTTTATCTTTTGATTCTTTAACTAGAAATGCAAGACAAAGTAGTTTGGGTAATTAACCAGGCAGAAAAAAACTAGGAACACATGATTCTTACTCGCAATATGAATGTACCTACCAAAATATTGTTACGTACATTAATTATAGATTACAAATGTGAAATTATGAAGTAATGTGTTGAAAATTATCAAGAATGGTGGTGTTTTTCATACATGTTTTGCACATGGCCATGCACATTCTCAGAAACTCATTTTTATAAATCAAAGTAACTACAGTAATTAGTAATTAGAGTATCTTGCAGGAATACAGGCTGGAGACAACCTGGCTGTCAAGGATTTCTGTGAAAGGGACCTGGGAGTCTCAGCAAACAACAAGTTCAGCATGAGCCAGCAGCATGCCCTGGCAGCAAAGGCCAGTAGATCAAGGGAAGTGATCATTCCCACTCCACACTCTTTGTGGAATCACTGAGGTTGGGCAGGAACCTCTGGGGACCACCTAGTCCAACCCCTCCTAAGAGCAAGGTCACCTGGAGCAAGTTGCTCAGAGCCATGTGAGGTCTGATTTTGATAGCCAAGGATGAAGATGCTACAACCTCTGTGAGCAAACTGTTCCATCACTTGTTAAACATAAAAAAAAAAAAAAAATCTTTACTGCAAAAGAATTTTTTGTATTTCAAGACCACATCTAGAATACCACTTCCAGAATGCAAGAAAAACATCAAGAAGCTGGAGTAAGGTCCACCAAGATGCTGAGAGGGATGGAGTGCATTTCTTATGAGAGGCTGAGGAAACTAGTGTTGTTCAGCCTGAAGAAGAGAAGGCTTTAGAGGCACCTAACAGCAGCCTGCTAAAACCTATGTTATCAAGACGACAGAGCTTGTCTTTTAATAGTAGTGCACACCAGGAGGATGAGAGACAAGCAGCACAAACTGAAACAAGAAATGTTCCGCCTAACTATAGGGAGAAACTTTTTCAACACAAGGACAAGTCAAGCATTGGAACAGGTTACCCACCCCAGGAGACTGTGCAGTCTCCATCCTTGAATGTTTTCAAGACCCAACCGGACAAAGTCCTTAGCATCCCAATCTCAGAGCTGAACCTTCTTAAGCAGAACGTTGGACTAGATGACCTCCAGAGGCCCCTTCCTATCTCAATGATCCTATGATCTCATGATTTTGGAAGCTGTCACTTGTTTTCCTGAAATAAATATTTCCTGAAATAAATATAAAGTTGCAGTGAGTTGTAATCTTTCTGGCATAAAAGTTAAAAACATTACTGGGTGACTGCTATAAGATGCTACTGACAGCTACTGATTACAAGATTAACAGACATAATAGAGACAAATTTATATTAAAAAAAAAAAAAA
>VXAL01018933.1:0-18311 GCA_013399475.1 Chauna torquata
CTGTGGTCTCTGGTTATACTCTTTGGTGCATCAGGGGTTTATATGCAGCACTTTCTATCCTTGTTACATGTTGTTGTGATTTTTGGTTTTGTTTTTTAACTTGCTGGATGTTTGTCCTTGGGCTGCATGGTGTTAAAACAACCTGCGGAAAGAGGACTTTGCTACTTCCAGCAAACAATTTTCAAGCCAAGTTTTTGAACTTTTTATAACACCATAAGTATGTATGTTTGTTTGTTTTTGTGGGCTTTTTTTTTTTTTTGTGCTATGATCTATTTATAGGAAACAAAGATTTACTACAGCACTGACTATTTTTTAAATAAATAATTGAGTTACCACCTAATGGTGAAATGGGTAACAATATATTAGTAATTTATAGTATGGCACTTTTCATTGTTTTCTTTTTTTTTGTTTAGTTACATGTTTTGTTGATGCAGTTGGTTAGTAAGATCAAATGCAATCAGAGGAGGAATTTTTTTTTTAACTAATTTATGGATAAGGTGAAAACCTTATTGCCTGATTTTCAAAGGTGCTGAGAATTTGCAGCCCCTTTGAACCTAGCAGAAACTGCAAACACTCAGTACCTCCTAAAAACGGGCCACCATGTTTCAGTTCCCGTGTGCTGTTATCCAGCTTTGTGTATTCCTGGTCAGTAGAAAGGGGCCTGAAATCGTAGGGTTCTGTTTAGTTGTTTTATGTGTTTTTCTTTGTATTGCTGCACCAGTGTACTGGATAAAATATGCTTTTCATAAAATATTTACCTGTTTTTAAATGAATTTAATTATCTCAATGCAAGTTTTGTATTTAAGATACTGTTTGATTTTTCTTGCTATTTATCAAGGCTGGCCTGAAAAGGGTTTGTGTGTTGAGGATATGCAACATTTATTAACTGCACTATGGTAATGATATTGTAGCTCAAAATAATAACTTAAACTTTTGTCTTTCTGTTTTGGTTGGGGAGGGAGGGTCATGGGGAGAGAAGAGACTGTATGTGTTCCTGAGGTTAGTCCTTGGCCTGTTGTATCATGGAGGCCTGATTCTTGCCACAAATAGTGTAGTTTTAGAAACAGACAAAACAAGTCTGTTCTAGTACTAGTAAGGGATATTTCTGGTTTTAAGTCATGGGTTTTACTAGCACCTCGTAAACTTTTATATATATATATATGTATGTGTGTGTATATATATATATATATACAAAATAGAAATAGATTTTGCAATTGATGTCAGTTGTACTTATGTGACATAGTCAATTGCGTACAGGTTTAGGTTTCCATCCATTGTAACGTTTTTCAGTGTTAAAAAACCACTAGTTTACACTATTACTGCTGATAATTTTGGTACACTTGCTGTAATTTAAAGGCCCTGAAGAACCAGAAAGTACCTTTTACTGTTGATACAAATTGTATCTTTTTAACTGAGAACTATTTTGATTTGTAGATTTAGTAGAAACACAAACTTATAACTATAGTCTTTTGGGCAACATTTTATCCCTTATTGAAAAATTAGAGATTTCAGACATAGAATAGACTTAGGTGAGTAAAAATAGTTATTTATTTAGGTGTCTGTCTCAATATTAAAAAACAACAAAAAAAACCCTATTGGCATCTTCTTCCTTCTAAAATCTCTCTAGTATAAACTCACTAAAATAAAGGTAAAATGCTGCCTGAAAATGATGTCCAAGCACCTTTGAATACGAAGACGTTTTCACTACTTGTGCGACACCATGTGTTGCAGTGAGTAGGATTTGGGTATACAGTAAATGCTTCTGAAGAGCATTGTGCTTATAGACATACCAATAATCTGAACCATGTTCAGCAAACTAATTCAGGAAGTAGTGTTCCAGACAGCTTTTACTGCTGATTTGGTGTGGGATCTGCATTCGCCTGTCCCTGTGACAATACAGGAGGTGCTGTACATAATCTAGCCTGAGTTGTCTGTTTGACAGCAGTTTTTCCCTTGGTTTGGTGGGTCGCTATCTGTAGAGCGTATTTGAATGTAGAGGTTGATACAGCGCTAATGCTGAGGTTTGGAGTGGTAAATGGGTCTCATCTCAGTTGTACACTAAGATTTTTTTTAAATTGACTTACACTTAAGTACTACACCGTAGTGTAGATGCAGCTGTTTTAATAATGCAATTATTATATTTGTGTTTTTAATGAGTTTCTACGTTTATTTTTTATGTAGGAATTCACTTCTGACAAAAGTTGAATTCCTCAAACATGAACAGAAACGTGTGTGTAATAGAGGCATTTCATCTTTCTTCCCTATCCCGTGAGCATCAGCATGCTTCCTGCCACGTGCGTGTAGCAGTCTGGCTTCGAGGCTTCGGTCAGCGGGCTCACCCACGTTGTGACGAGTGAGAGGAGACGCGCGGGACTGCGTGCTGCAGTGCCCAGCCGGAGTGACCGGCATTGATGCCTCCACGTACGTTAATGCAGCGTAGAGTCCCTGGAAGCATGCTGATTGCTAGAGAATTCTTATCTGACGTTCTGTGCTTTGTACTGAAGCACTAAAAATGCTTTAAAAGAGTAAGAACAGGAGTTATTTGGTGGTTTTTAATGTTGTGCAATGATGTGCTAGTTCTCCTTAGACTCTTACGTTGGGTAAAGAAAATACACAGTGGACAAAGCATTGGCGTTGGTATTTCCTTTGTTGTTGTTGCGAGTAGCAGAAGGAGATGTGTGTGACCTCCCCCTCAAGAAGGAGATCAGCCTGTGTATTTAACAGCCTGTAGTGAGGACACCAGCAGTAAACATGAAAGCGATGATACTGGTCGAGTATTACACTTGTCAATGTAATTGCATTGATGCAGATAACTGAACTGTAACATCCTAAATGGTAAAAGGTAGTTCATGGAGGTTGTCTTTGCTGCACGTGCTACCGTTACAGAGAAGAGTAAAGCACCTTCCAGTTAGGCCTGTCCCAACACTAGATAGAGGGCAACACTTTGCCTTGTCTTCAGTACTCGAGAGTTGTTTCGATACTTCCAGAAACTCCGTATTTTTAAATACAGTCCAAGCCTTTGCAGCCCCCTCAGTAGTGGTGTATAGATACACAGTGCTTTGAATGCACACTGACATTAGGCATCTGCCCACAACAATTTTGTATACAAAGTGTGTTGCCAGTATTTAGAGTCCTTAAATATGTCTCATGGATACCTGACTTTGGGCTCAACGTGCCTGGGCTGTGACAGTATTAATCACTGAGATGTCTTTTTTAAAAAAATCCTTGAATGTCCTTTTCTTTTGTTTTTAAATACCTTAAACTCACTTGCCAACTACTGCTAATACTCTGAGGTAAGATCACGTCTTTTCAGGTGTCCTGTTTCCTTTGGTTTGTCTGAATCGCGACTCGGTGCTCCACTGCAGAATAGCTCTGGGGAGAGCCAGAAGTCTGCTGCGTTAGTGTCACACCCCAGAAAGGAGGAGTGCCAGTCTGGTGAAGCCCTCCAAGGGGACTTTTGCAGCCTTTGAGTATGCGGACTGTTGTTGACTTGGTGCCGATCTTCTGCTGTGAAAGTAGTAGTTAACAGTGAACACTTTTCCAAAAATACCAAACCCGTCAGTGTAAACCGGAGTACCTCACTTGGAAGGGGACGCTGGCGGCTCTTGCCCCCGCGAGGTGGCAGGCGGAGGACTGAGTGCCCGGGGGGAGAGGTGCCACAGCATCTTGCCGCACTACGAGACTACCAAGACACTTGCCAGTTTCATCACTTGCTGGTTTGACCAAGATGCTTTTCTTGTGTGAAGCTTGAAAAGAGACACAATGCTTTCATACTGTCTAGAGCATTTAGAAAAATACCCAACTGACTTTGCATTGCGACTGAAAAAATAAAATACTGTGCAATTAAAGAGACCATTTTTAATAAAAATAATTTAGAAATTATTTATTTTGACTTACAGTGTGACTCTTGCTAATTTATTCCTTGCATTATAAGGTCATGGTGGAGTGCTGTTTATATTTTTTATTTAGCGTAGGAACTTAAACTGTTGAAATGAAAAAGCAACAGGTTAAAGCTTAAAACCCGATGGCCTTGCTTTGTTTTTTTTACAAAAGGGCTGAGGTTTTTTAAATGTCAAATCATGCATTTTATATACTTTGTAAATTATAGAAAAGTATAGTTTAAGAATCTTGTTTGAATTCAATACGTATGTGCACATTGTTTAGACTAACCCTGTAACTAATCCTAAAATCATCTGTGTTAAATGATTGTTCCAGCTAACCTTCTGGTAGATAACAGGAGACATGTTCAGACTCCGTGTTCTTGTGTTCTAGAATACATTTCCTGTATTTCAGGGATATCTGAAGGTTTCATCAGGAGCTGGTGGTCCCATGATCTGATCACACGTAATGTGTCTCTACACATGTGAATCATACCACCGTCTGTTGGGTTTTCTTTGCAGTGCGTTACGAGGGAGTACACTGGTGTGTGTGAAATATACAGTAGCTGTTTGTAAATGCACTGTCGAACACACGGAGTTGTTAATAGTTACCAGTATGCTGTAAATCGTTTTCCAGCTTCCATTTTCATGTCTTAAAGGGCGGGCATAATGTGTGCGTGAATTGTGTATTACTCCGTCTGTCCGTTCACCTCTGAAGTGTAAGTGGTTGCAGTAGTTCTCTTCCCCTCTCTCAGGTTTAGTAGCCATTTGAGGGCCCCGTCTCCTGACTGCTTACACGCGTGCCTGGCTGCAGCACAAGTACTCGCGTTGGCTGATTTTGGTGGAACCAGAGAAGGCATGAATAAAGGTGGGCATGTGTGCAAGTGCTGGAGGAGTCGGGGCCTCAGCTACACGTCTGGAACAACTGGGAAACAGCCCGCTGCCATAAAGAGGTGAAGTCTCACTGGTGCTGGCAACTCGTGATCGTTGGAAACACGTAGAAACCAAATCTATTCAGGTGTTTCAGCACGTTCATCCTCACTGTAACAATCTACACACCATCTAAAACAAAACCTCTCCGTTTTTGTGAGACAGCCTTTTGTTGTTGTTGTTCTCAGATGAAGTCTCGTTAATTAACAAGTTAGGTTGGCTGGTTATTTGTATGTTTATATGAATAACATTCTTAATTATACTGGTATTTAAGAAATGTTTTACCAGCATATTACAGAACATCATGCAAGTAAATAGAAATGCAGATACAGCAGCAATAATTGTGTTTTGTAGTTCTTTTTCCCCTCATTATCTCTGTACTTTTACTGAGTAGGTGAGACTTTAATATTGTCCTGAAGCCAGCTCTGGCAAAAACATTAGTTGAAAGTCATGTTTGGACTATTTGATAAAGCAATTGTAAAATTTGCTCCTCATTCCTTCACTGGTTGTTCTGTGTTATTTCTGTGATGTGACTATTCACATCTTAAATCCACCATCTAAATCATACAAAAAAAAAAAAAAAAAAGATATATGCACCTGAGTTCTGCTTTTAGAGAAATAAAAATTCATTTTCCTCATTGATGGGCTGTTTTTGTTTCATGAAATGAAAACATCGAGAGCAGCATAGAAGTTAGCAGTGAGTAGGGAGATAGCTTTGTGTCCTTACCCGCACAACAAAACTGCTCGCTTTGAGTAAGTTTACGCAGCAGTGCCATGACTGAGAGGTTAAGACATACAAAATGATTGTACACATCTGTTCGTTCTTAATGCAGTAATTCGTGTTTAATAGGCTCTTTCCAGCCATTCCCCTCAGTGAGAAAACTGAAACTCCAGGGTCGCGTAGCAGTGTCAGTCATTAATAGCAGAATTTGGACAGACTTTGTGCCAGCAGAGCTGGTCTCCGTTCAAGTACTGCGGTACCGCTGTTTGTCCCAAACTGCGTAATCCTAGCGGCTGATCTCAGAATGCTGCAATGTTACTTGATGAATGCAAAGGTGCAAGAGAAGCCCCAGGGCCGGGGTAAACGAGACCGTTCAGAACGCACGGGGCTGCCCGTGTGCTTTTTGCCGAATTGGGATGGGGGCAGCGTGCCGTGTTTGCTGGGACCCCTTCCTTTCCCGCTGCCTGTGGCTGCCGGAGCGTCCTGCCGGCCCTGGAGCGAGGCGTGAGGCAGGGCCGGGATGGATGCAAACGGAGCCGGCAGTCGGCCTGAAAAACAACCTAGCGTTGCCCTGAATCAGTTGTGACCACGTAATTTGCTTGGTGCGAGCGCTCTGCACAGCCGTGCACATCGGCTGTGGCACTGTACCCGGGCTGAGCCCGTCTCGGGGCTTTGCCTCCCTTCAGGGCAAACAGAGGCACTGGAGCGGAGCTGGAAAGGTCCTTCCCCGGCAGATGGGAGGAAACGGCTCAAAGCTCCCCGTGGCGTGTGGGAGCCATGACTGACCCCATCGGCTGCGGAGCGGAGGGTCGGTAGGAAGCCGTGGGCAGAAAACGCTTCCCCAGCCGGCGGCGGGGCGAGGGGTGCCCTCGCGAGCTCTCCTGTGGGGCCGCGTGGCTGCCGGCGTAGTCCTGGGCGCTGCGCTTCGCAGGTCTGCCGCCTGCTTCTCGTCTCAGCGGCCCTGGCGGGCCCAGCGGTGCCCTGCAGCGTCCCTGCGTGTCCTGGGCTCTGCCAGAGCTTCGCTGGCACCAGCTGGGTTTTTTTCTTGCCGCAGCTGTGCTTTGTCAAAGAGCAAAGGTAACTGGGAGCGGAGCTGGGCGTCCCCTGCTGCCCCCGCAGCAGGAGCTCTGTTACCAAAAAATGCCTAGCTCACAAGGTGCTTTCCCGGTTCCCATGGCGATAAAACAGCTCCTTCGAGGGTTCAGCTCTGGTGGAACCAGCATTTTGTGATGAAAAAGCCTGATTCATTTCTTTTTTCCCTCTCCATCCCTGCAATTTTAATGCTACAAGAGGGGAGATGAGTCTTTGGGCGCGCTCCTGGCTCCCAGGCACCCTCCCCAAGGTTTTTGCCCTCACCCCATACAGAAATGTTTTTTCTGAGCTGCTGCTGGACTGCAAACACCTTTGCTTCATTACTGTCTGTAACTGGGATGGGCTGGGCCGGGCCGGGCCGGGCTGTGGCGGCCCCGGGTGCTCACAGCTGCTTCAACAGGGCCCTGCTGGCTGCTCCGCGCCAGGCCCCCATGTGCTAAGTCGTGTTTTCGTGACCTCCCATAGCTACTTTTCAGGAAAGAAGCAAAGAGTGTGTGTGTAGACAGGGCCGGGGGAGGTGAGCGTGTCTCCGCTGGGAAGAGGAGGCCGTCTGTGAGCGGAGGCCAGGTTCCTTGCCTGCGTACCTGGGCGGAGCGGCGCTGGCGGGTGGCTTGGCCACTTGTTTGGTCTCTCTGCCTCCTTTGCTTTGTGTCTCCACGTGATAGATCAGAGGCCTTTTATTTGCAAGAGATGAGGACATTTAATAGCCTCCTCTTGGCCACTTTCCCTCTTAAATAGTACCAGATTCTTCCCCTAGTAAGACAATACAGTTCTGGAGGACAGAGGCTCCTTCCCCAAAACACAAGGGAGCGGAGGGCCCCACGTGAGTTGCTGCCGCTCTCTGAAGACCCCACAAACGTTGCTCCCAGGCCCCTGCCCCACGCCGACCCGGGCCCGGTAAGAGGTTTGTTCTTCCTGCAAAGCACTGTTCCTTTGCAGGCGGTGCTTACCAGGCTGGGCTTGCGAGCGCTAACGCTTCTCTTCAGTGAGACCTCGCAGCCACTTCCAGAGCTGTGCTCTTTCCTCATTTTCTTGTGGAAGCTGGTGCGCTGCATCATCGAGAGGAGGTGCAAAGCCCTACGTGTGACTAGGCGTGTCACTGGCACGCTGGTTTCTTCACAGGCGCTTTGCTGACCTGGGTTAGGTTTCATTTTGTGAAACCACTTCAAGAAGGCCAAATCCAGCCTCTTTTGTGGCTCGAGCCTCTGAGATCAGTGAAGTCTTCAGGTGCCCACTCCCATGAGGATGTGCCCGTCTGCATCACGCAAGGTAGGCTTGGGAAACCTACCTTGGAAAGGCTGTGTCATTACGCTACGAATGCGTCTGGTGAAGGCTTAGAAAAGAGTCTGACAGGCATCGCAGCTGCTCTTGATGCCCTTTGAAGCGTCGTTACGCTGGAGATGAAGGGGCTGTGTCACCCATCCTGGAGCTGAAAGCCCACGCATACAGCCTGCCTCACCTTGGCCGGAGGAGCCCGGAACACGGCTGTTGTGCGACCACGCAGGGATGCTCCTTGTGAGGCCGTGCCAAGCACAGGGAAGCACTGCTGGGCAGCATCCCTCCAGCTTCGAGAGATTTTCTGCTTCAGCGCACAAAGTTCGTGCCAGAGGTGTGCGGTTAGAGAAGAGCTGCCCAGGAACTGGGCATGTCAGGAGGGCACGCATCATGCTGAGGTTGTGGAGTCTCCCTCCTTGGAGATCTTCAGAAGCTGCCTGGGCATGGTCCTGGGCAGCCTGCTCTGGGTGTCCCTGCTTGAGCAGGGATGGGACCAGATGTCCTCCAGAGGTCCCTTCCCACCTCAGCCATTCTGTGATGCTGTGCCACCACGATGCCACCGTCCCCCTGCTGCTCAGCATAACGACAGAGGACCCATGTCCAGTAACCCCAGGACCCACTCCTGAGCCACCCAGCATGACAGAAAATGCCCTCGGTTGGAAATGGTCGCGTTTGCCTCCCTCTACCAGGTGGGTCGCACGCCCCGTGTCACTGCAGCAGCCCCCAGCCAGCACCGGGGAGGGAGCCGCTGCCACAGGGCCAAGGGCTTCCTGGGGAGAAGCAGAGCCTCCACTTCACCACCTGCGAAGGAAGGGCTGGCCTTTCCCCCCCTCCCCATGGATGAGCTTGCCAAGAGCAGCAGGTGGGAATGAAGGAAATTAAACTCCGCTATTAATTTACATGAGCTGGTGAAGCACAAGCAACAGGAGCGGGGGGACAAGGAGATGGCGATCAGCAGTAGCCAGGCGGGTTTCTTACATCAGCTGGGCTCGCGTTACAGAGATCCCCCCGATTGTGGCACTGACCGAGGGCTGCTGCTGTATTTTTGGTGACCTGATACTCCAGCCCTCGGCTGAGCAGCCCGAAGGAGTGAAAATCGCATTGGGGGGTGGCCAGGGCTGCTCGGGGTGCAGGGAGGAGGCAGTGCTGGACTGCCTGGGTTTGCACACCCACGCAAAGCTTGCAGGATTTAATTCGTATCTTTTTTATACGAGCCTGGATTTAAGTTGCATTTTGCTGATTTCAGAAGTAGATATGATCTTTCTTCCCAGTTGCTCTGGGATGACCCCTCTGTGCAGGCTGACCACAACCACCAAACTGCTGGGGCTCAGCCATAGTTAAGCGGGTCTGGGGGCACAGACCCGGGCTGCCCAGCACCAGCCTGCAGCGGCTGTGTGGGCGCTCCCAGGTCAGCTGCTGCATCCCTGCTCCGGCCTCCTGTGGTTTTCCCGGCTTGCACTGACAGGGAAACCACTTCTTTCCCCCTTGCCATGGCCACGTCTACCACGGGAGCACCCTGGTGCTCAGCGCATGTCGGCTTCCCCGTGAGCCGTGGTTTGTGAAGCGCTTTGCGCAGAAGAGGCAGCTGTCACTGCTGGACGGATTATACGTATTATAAACCTGGATCATGCTCTTAATGAAATTTAGCTTTCTCTCTCCCGTCCCCTTTTTGACATTTAAAAGCAGTTTCATGGAATAACGTCACGCTGGTGCCCGCCTGTGATGCCGGCTGGGGGCCGGGAATGCCACTGATGTGCCAGCGCAAAGCGGCACCAGGGATTTAGTCATACACTCAGAGAAACCGGAAAAATATGCACATGTATGCAGATTTATGCTGTCACCCTGCCCCATCCAAGCATTGAGGCAGCCGTGCTCTGAAACCCTGCGGAAGGAAGGCAAGGATGGACAGCACTGCTTTTGGTCAAGCTGCTTTCTGCCTTGCAGAGCAGGCATTGCTCTTTCACGATGGTCATGCATGGGTACGAGCTCCTGTTTCCCCCCTTGCAGGACATTTCATCGTACAACATGCAGCATTTTTCATCATGCAACGCCACTACAAAGACACTTCACACAGACCTGTACCGACGGGTAACCTCCGATCTCCTATTTCAACGCTAGCAAAACCCTCACCAGGCCAAAACCCCGACCCCAGGGAGGAGCAGGGAACCTCCCGCGGTCTTCACCCCAGGCACCGTTTTTACCTTGTAAGCGTGCAGCCGTCGGGGCGGACCCAAGCCGGCCGTGACAGAGGAGGTTTCCCAGGGCTGGCTGCCCCAGCAGCTTCCAGCCCTTCCCGGAGGGGCTCCCACTGGCCCTCGGCAAACAGGCAGCCTCTGGAGCTGTTGCAGAGCTGCTACATTTCAGACAAACCTACCATCGGCAGTAAGGGCCCAAAGCTTTTATTATGTCAAAATCACTTTTGTTCAGTTGTTTTTGTTTTTTTGTTTGTTTTTTTTTATATCAAGCTCTTAAACTGTATTACATGTCATCTTGCACAATTCCCTCTCTGCAGCACATCCACCAGGGAACCTGAATGCTGACAACAGAAGCCAAGAAACACTGTGGGCAGAGATCAGCAAAGGCAACGTAATGGTAAATAAAATCCTCAGGAACATTTTGCAGTCATGCAGAAGATGCATTTGCATGAAAGTGCCTCGTTACCTTTCCCTGTTAGAAACTCGAAGTAAACAACTCAGAGAGGGCTGCTTCCAGGTGTGGTTACTGCAGAACCGCTAACGTCTGGCTAGGGGTAAAACCCACGGGTGAGGAAGCCGAGACCCAACAAGACCCCTCTGTCACACCTCGCTGGGCCTGCGTGCAGCCCCCGCCCTCCGTCCACGATGGGCACCCACCCGGTCTGGGGCCTGCGGGCAGAAAGGCAGCGGCAGTGCAAGGAGAGTGCCGAAGGCGCTGCTAACTCACGAGCAGCCTCAGGCAGAGGGCGAGGGAAGCCTGGTGGCAGCACGCACCCCTCCAGCCGTGGGGCACCCTACAGAGCTGTGCAGCAGCGTGCCAGAGGGATGCGGGGTTGGTACTGCTGGTTTCGAGCAGTGCTCACTTTTTTTTTTTTTGGTGCTTTTGATCATTCACCGTTTTCCTTGAATACAAGCTTTGATATTGAAGTGACCTAGAGATTACAATTGAGAAATAAAGCTTTTGCTGCTTGTGTTTCAGGGGCCACTGTGCCTTGGTTCCCCTGAGCTCCAGAACATCCCTAAACACCAGCATGGGCCACACAGGGAAAGGGAGGCTTCAGAAACGATTTTCAAAGAATCGGTGAGTGCTGGGCAGGCGGGTCCCAAGCCCCGGTGCTGGCCTAGATGTGGAAAGCAGAGGCTGAAATCCCAGTGCAGGGGATTTCAGGTTCCTCTCAGGGTCCGGAACCTGAACCCTGTCCTCCAAGGGCTGCGCGTGGTGGTCCTACCCGAGCTGGTGGTGAAGGGGCTGCTCCCCGCAGAGGTGGTGGTCACACACCTGCCCATGTGGGCTGCCTACACGAGGCACACTGCGGGTACTGAGACCACATCCCAGTTCAACAGGAGGCTTGTGGAGCGCTGGGGCATCTCCCTCATTCGGCACTTTTGGCCAATAATTTTGGACACATGCTTCATAGCTCTCACAGGCTCAGATCTAGAGGCGTTCGAGGCATCTACCTGCACAGTTCTCAAGCCAGGAAGCCATTGTGCATGACAGCAACGTGACCAGCACAAATGTTTTCAAGGTTTGGTATATTCCCAATAATTCACGTGTCCATCTACTTAATTACCAAGTCCCTTATTTACCAATTCCCATCTTCTCATTAAGGAGTGATTCATTCTTTGCGAATCCAGTCTCACATGGCTTATCTGATCACAGCATAAGACATAGATGGAAACTCCATCATGGACTGGTACCGCGAACAAAAGTCCTCAGAGAAATGAAAAATGGTACAGTCTAACAATTAGCAAGACTGATCATCAAATGAACAGTGATTCTTCAGATTAACATTAAAACCCATTTATTCAGGCTTTTGTGCAGGGTGCACAATTCATTGCAGTTACGTATACACAGTATGCACATTCTAATAGCGTACAAAAGGCAGGTTGCAACAGGTTCTTACACTGGAAACGTATGTACAGACATACTAAATCGGTAGTTTTACATTAAAAAATTACCTGACACTATTCATGTATCATCGAGGCCATTAGAAATTGTGTAGAAAACCAATAAAACTTGGAAAGTATCTACTTTTATCTCACTTTACCCAGGCTGGATATAGAGTCAGGCTTCCCACACCGTATCACTTGTGGTGAAAGCCTTCAAGATCCCCAAACACTTTGAAGGGTCACATCACCATTCACTCTAACACGTTCCATCACATGTTAAAGATTAATATATTAAAGTGTTAATTCCTGTTTTACGGGGGAGAACAACAACTTAAGTACTTCTAAGAGCTAATTTTCTCCCGGGAAAAGACAACAAAGGAAAGATTTAGAGAGGCCATGAGAGAACCAGACATTAATGAAATGTTTTAATAGCACTTCCTGGTCCTTCCAGAAAAGTCTTCATGGACCAGGTAGTACCTAATTTAAAGTGCTGTAAACTGTCCAGATTTACAGAAGTGCAACAGCAGGCCTTGGCAGACCCCAGGTCTTCTGCTGATCTTTACCTTGTTCCTATCCTAAGGGCTGCAAGAGATCGTACTTTTGTAACCTGCACAAAAAGACAGAGAAATCAAGCAGATTTAGCAAAGATACTAAACAAAAGCAATAAATAGAATTATGAAGCAACATAAGAGCCATACTTCACTCCCTGCAACTGCTCTGAAGTACCAAATTCCTGAATCTAATGTCTGAATTAATTTTGTTTCAAAGATGTCAGCAGAATGAGGGAGCATCAGAAAAGAACGATTTAAGAAAAATGTTGTTCCTGTAGCCAAGNGTCCAACTTTGTTCAACAACTGTGGTATGCCCGAGTCACATTTTTGCACATACCAGTAGAGTTCTGATGGCAAATTTTAGCATTCCAAAGCACCTACCCTAAAATCCACTCAGGGAATAGCTTTACAAGATTAATTTGCTAATGCAAACAACACAGATCACAGCTGAGCACGATGCTAGTAAGACTCTTAAAACTGCTTCCAAAGGTGGCTGAAATAAGGTGCATTGTGGATAAATACACAAGATATAGGACATACTTGTAGAACATTTAATCGCAGCCAATACCATTTCAGACATCCCTTCTTTTTCAGCATCGCCCACGTGCCGTTTGCTGTGTAAGCTCTGTGGTTTAGTTTACTCAGTTCATTGCTTTGCATAAGCCCTTTGGAGAAGATGTTTACTATTCACGAGGACAGCACAAAGAATTTCTCAAATTTACTTCTCTCCTAAAGTTTGAAGTTCTCTGATAGAAATCTCTACAGTGAGTCAAAATTATTTTTTCCCGTGTGAAGATACTTTTCACCTAAAAATGCATATTTTTCATGTTTATTTTTTATGAAAATTCATTGTTGAAGTGGCTTGAAAAATGTTTTCCTTCTTGACAACAATTTCCTTAAATACGTTACATTCTGAACACGCAAAGAATAGGAATGCTGAATTTAAAATACTGATTGTAGTGCCAACCTCTCATTGTGCTTGTTTTACAGAAACATTTCATCAGTATTAATAAATCCAAATTTTATTCAGAAAGAATCAGGAAAAGACTTAATTACCAGACTCTCTTCATCATTTAATAAGCATGGTGAACGAGTTGCTATGTAAAGTAAGAAGCCCTCAAAGCACTTTTTCATGTTTACTAGCACAGCCACAGCATATAACACACAGGAATGCCACATCAAATTTTACACTGCAGCCTGCTTCCCACACAAATCATTTGCTGGCACAGAAAGTGGGAACTTCCAGGGCTTGAGCATAAGCAAATATGTGTGGCTGACTTAGAAGTACTAAAAACACTGGTGTTTTAAAAGTCTTGCAGCAATTCCTGGCAGGGTGTGGGTTGGGGAGGAGAAAGATTTCTGGCAGCGAGTGAAACTGTAGATCAGGAAGGTACCACCAAAACCAGTGAAGTGCTTCCCGGTGCTAGTAAACGCCCAGACATAACTGGCTTTTGCAGGAGGATAACAACAAACATGCAGGAAAATAAATCTGATTTTGATATCATGGGCAAAACTGAACCATACTCACTCTGCATCCTGTAATATTTGAAGTCATTTTTTAAACACTGCTAGCTTTGAAAAGCTTCATTTTTAAACCTACTCAGTACGAGAATCTATATAAAAGCTAAGCAGCAACTTGTATATTTCATTTTAATACAGCCATGGTAAGGCCTGATGCCATACACTGTATTAGAAATCTCCAATTTAACCACGACATATATTCATACGTATATAACAGACAAGTTACCAAGTTCAGTTAAATGCAAGTTAAAGTACCTTTCCCTCAGAAAACGGTTTCATCCATTAACCTCCAGATCGTAAAGCTAGTTTTAGTGTCCCAGGCAAAACAACTTTACAAAATCACTGGTGAAGAAAAAGGTATTTTTACTCTTAAATTGATAGAATAACCCACAATTGAAATATGGCTGTAGAAAGAAATACATGGTATTCTCTTCTGCAATGCTCTTTAAAGAATCCATCAAGCGTCAATAAACAAACACGTACATAAAAAGCCTGGTGAATTTTACCAAAGTACTCTGCCACCATAAAGTTAGTTTGAGAAAAGGTTTACCTTGCCATACGTAGCTGCCTGCCTCTCATTTTCACTTTGCGTTAGCTGACTACGTAGACTATGAAGTATTTATTTCAGTAAGTCTTAAGGCTTAAACTATTCCCCCCACACACAATGTTTTTAAACTAATAATTACACGTCTTCCTTCCCTGTCTTAAATTGCATTCTCATGCTGAAATAAAAGTTAATTGCATTAAAGCAACCAATGATATACACTGAAATCTATTCTTCAAATAAAATAAATGACATGACACACTAGCAAGTTAAAAAAAAAAAACAGCAGTAAGACAAGGTGAGAAGTAGGAACCAGTTCAGAGACAGGGAGAAATACATATAAAAAGTCACCCAAATCATATAGAAGTTACTGTTAGAAAGAAGGATCTCCAGAATTTATTTTCTTGGCCCAGTATTAAAATGAACAGACAGGTAAGAGACCTTTCACCCCCGACACACCTGCCACTGCTTCGTACAAGCATGGGTTGCAGAACCACTGGGTAACTCCTCAAAGGTAGCTGTGCTTATGCTACAGAGGACTTCAGTTTCTATCAGGGTGACCTGCAGATGAGGTTTGAAGGCAGGCAGATGCTTAGACATGACTCTTTTAAACAGGAGTCTGCAGGAAAGTTTTCTTTTTAGGATTTTCACATCCGTGACAACTGTTGTGTTGAAGAGCAAAGCCACAGCACCGTGCAATCGTGCCTGGCTGCTCTGCTGTTTGAGCAAGCATAACCATCCTATTCCAGTCCCTTCTCTTGCTTAGCAGATAAGCTACACAACAAAATTAGAGGTTTTCTCTCCCACATGCTCCCTTGTATGCGTGACTAGGGTTAGGCTCAAAGTCGCGCCTCATGGGTATAAACACTGCTTCACATCTTCCCTAATTTTCTGCACATATTAATATACTTGTTTTCTGACATTTTCTGTTCTCCAGTATGCTACTAGCAATTATTACATAGTCAATATATGTATCTCTTCTATAAGGTGGCATATACAATTCACCATGCATGCTTGATATGAGAACATGTAGCCAAAGTTAATCCAGAGACTGTTCCAAGAAGCAGCAGTAGTAGTTCTAAATTTAAGTATGATGAGTAAGCATGCTTTGCTGAAAACAACCATGTAAGATCCCAAATGCAAAAGAAGAGAAAGAGCTGCGTTTTCAAATGGTACAGAGAAGCATAACTGGCACTAGAGCAGCACAACAGTTGCCTGAAATATTGTTCACAAGAGAAGAGATCCAAGAGTTTAAGACATGAATTAAACTGAAGAAATAAATATCAAGAAGAGGAAACAAAGTAGAAGTAAAGACTCATGTTATAAAGATTCCTCACTGTTTTGAATTTTTTCTGATGTGTGAACAATCTTGCTATTCCATCCCAAATCCCTAAACTACTGAATCCGCTCAAACACAAATGAATTTGTTCCCAGTAACAAAGAGGAAGGCAGGATATACCAGCACGTGTACTCTGGATGTTACCTACGCTTTCTAGACTTATTGTGTTGAAGATCGAAGTGCACTTGGTAGAAAAGTTTTCAGCTTCAGCCTCAATGCAAATGAACCTCTTTCTGGCAATATAACTGCATTACCATATTCATAGAGATTTAATTAATCAGAAGTATTTAAATAAAACTAAAATACATCATGAATTAAAATAGTTTAAGACATTTGACATAGTCAACCTTCTCCTGCAAGCTCAGCTTAGTAGAAAATTATTGAAATTATAGATTGAGATGTTACATCCTGTATCAAATTAAGTGAAGAAATCGGAGCGAATAAGAAGCATGAAAGCTGAGGCCACAGGGAGCTGTAAACTTGATATGAGATCCTGCAGAGTTCCGCATATGTGGTCACAGAGCCTGTCATGAGATCACTGTTTCACATGGGTACACGTGGGTTTCACGTTGCTGCAACAAGCAATGGGGCAGCTAGAACTGTGAATGTACACAACACATCCTACGAAGGCAGAAATATTCTAAGGCAAATTTATCAGACTGCAGAAGGTATCTTCTGAAATTTAACAGCTATACAGTGGTCATTCTGTGTACACATGGTTTTAAAGAACTCCAAGATCTTTCAGTGTTTGGCAACAGGCTTTCTAAAACCCTTCAGCTAAATATTCAGGTAATAGCAAGCCCTCTGGTGTAAGTAGTACAGCTTAAAACAAAAACAAGAAAAGCAAAAGCAATGCATTTGTCCTACCTCTGAGCTTGATGTCTTTTCACCTGATCCACTTATCCAGAGCACAAGGAACTTTAACTCTTATGCACACGTGCATTAGGAATATTTGCACCAAGCAGGTCATCTCCTTTGATGTGCATTTCCATCTCCCCTTGTTTCTTCTGCTGCCTAAAGCCTACTGCTGTGAACAGAAACTCCGACACATTATTTCCAAAAGCCAATGTAAGCACCTAAGGGAATCCCAACAATTCAGAATGTTCCATTCCCTTTGCTAACTTTCCCTACACTATGAGCTACGTGGGCATAAGCTACCTCTTCCTGAGTATCTGGAACACTGCAGGCACTGCTGCAAGTACTGTGGTCTCTTATTGTCAAGAAATGTGATGGCTTGGATTTGGAGTATTGAGGAGAGGGGTTTTTTTTTTGTGAATCCTCTTCATTCACATTAAATGAAACATCTACATTTGATAATATTGGCAATCTCTTCTCAGGAAAGGAAAAAAAAGCAAAAAAACTCAAAGTTTCTCTAATCTCACTTCAAAAGGAAAAATACATCAAACTCCGAATCTGCAGAGAGTAAAGCGAACACAAGTGATAGACTCCACCAATCAAAAGAAAATCAGGTGTCTGGCCTATGCCTATAGATCTGGGTTCAGCTCTATGAAATGAAAAGTGCGACTCCTTCTAACAAACCAGCTGCTGAATTTGCTAAACTCTCATAGTGAACTTACAGATGCTGTAAGAACAAACTGCTGAGGAGTCCTTGACACAAGTCTACCAGATAAGGATTCTAGCTAACCAAATGGCATTTCTTTTCTAATAGCCCTCTGTCACCATTACTCTTCACTATTACGCTGTCCCTTCCAGCCCTGAGATGCTCCTTGCTGCTGACTGGGTCCCCGCAATGGGAAACGGCCCAGTTGTGTAACACTCACATGCCTGCAGACCAATTGGCTAGGCAGGAGAGGTGCTGCGCGGCCTGCCTGGGAGCAGAGCAGACAGACACACCACCCGGCAGACACCCATGGCAGCCAGCCAGAACCATCCCCTTGCCATCCTCCCAGATGATGAACCAGCACAGCATCTCAGCAGGGAGGCAGGTCCTCTCCACCTCTAAGCACAGCTAGAAGGACAAGCTCTGAAGGGTCAAAAAGTATCCGTTTGTGTGTTGATCCATTGACATTTACCACATTTTCCTGAAAAATCTTATCCAAATACATTATGCATATGGGACAGCTTCTATTAATGAGTGTTCATTGCATTAGGCTCTTTCAAAAGGAAGCTTTTGATTTTCTTGTGTTGATATTTCTACCCAGCAAACACTCTTACAAACGCTAGCATCAACTACCTTATTCCATGAGAATACATCTTCGTTAAAATCCCCAGTTCTCGAGACTAATTTGGTGTCTTAGGGAGAACAAGACTTTTTTTTTTTTATTATCCACACATGAAGACATGGAAAATGCTTGCACAGAAGTTCCTTTTCAAAAGCAAAAGGTTTTAACTGATCTTTTTAACCTCAATACTGG
>VXAL01018933.1:18328-29762 GCA_013399475.1 Chauna torquata
TCAAAAGTTTAAAATATTTCATTTAGACCTCCTTTCTCTTCAGAGGTGGTTAAGCAAGTAACCTGAACAGTCCTGGAGAACATGTTCTAAGAAAAAGGCAAAAGCACAATAATGCTTTCCAAACTCATGCGCAGACAAGAGTTTTGCTCCATTTTGGACAAAATAAGAAACATACTTGAAGATCCAACCAACAGAAAACGTAAGTTTTGACGTGCAGACGGAACTATTTAAAAAAGACAATCTGTTCTTTTACACTGATGCATTCTAAGTGATTGTATTAGTCTGGCCTGTAAATAGTGGCACTATTTTATATTATTTTCTCTCCACCTCAAGAGCATATTTAAAAAACCTTTCAAAGCACTTACCTCCCCTTTCATGCACAACACTCTGAGTCACATACCTATGCAGAAGCTAACAAATGAGAAACTTGAATCTAACGTTCCAGAAGGGCTCCAAGAAGTATAAAACTAAAAACATACACAGTTAAAAGCATCAAGCACAAGTGTTATAATTCATCATAACAATTCTACTGCACAGAGTGACAAAAAGGGTTGTGCGCTTGCATTTGAGTGCAAGGGCAAACAAATACAAGATAGAATAGAATGTCACCTGAGAGGAGGCCTAATTTACGCAAGAGCTGCTTAGCAGATTAATTTCTATACTTATCTATACAGGACTGTTCCTGCCCTTCTCCTATTCCAGTAAAGGGGTGAAAAAATACAAGCTTGCCGTTACAGAAGACATATGGCCATGAATGTATTTGACAGCATTGTCTACTATGTGTAGTATCATAGAAAGTTTCTCAGTGTTTAAGACAAGACATTGACATAAAATTAAATTTCACTTACCCTGGGGCTACGCAATGTGTAGGCAGTGACTGAAAGTTCTTATATTACCCATAAATCTCTTATGTGGCCAAATTACCCTCTGTTCAAGGGAGCTAATTTGCTCTGATTATTCAAATCCCATTTTGAATCGACAATCACCAGTGCTTCCTCCCAACTGTACGTGGCGATTTCAAGAGTACCGTTCTCTACAGATACAACTTAATAGTTTTTCTTAATTCTTAAATTTCAATTTGACCACCTTGTGAAACAAAAGATTGATTACCAACATTTGTACACTGCTCTGGAAAAAGCCTAATACAGTGCATTTAGCAAAGCTGTCAGAAAAAAAGTGCATTAAATAACAACAATGGACCTCAGAGAAATTAACTGTATCTCTTTATTGTTAACCAATGAATGTTATCCAAAATAGTAGATGTAATTGTAGCTTAATTGTACAACACAAAACAGGATGCTAAAGGAAAAAGAATGTGGAAAATTACTTCACCAAGTAATCATTAAATGTATTCTTAGTACTTCTGCACCAGTAAGTGTTCCCATCTGCTGGTGACAGCAGCTATTACCACTTTGTTCACTGTGAAAATCCTTATTACAAATGGTTGTTCCTGGTTGTTTTTAGAAAAAAAATCACACAGCTTTATAAACGGATCTAATCCATTTAGCCCTACACTATATACTGTAGATTTATGAACAGCAAACTTTACTGGTATTTTTTCTCAACACTGAAACTGATGTATCAACGTTAGCGCACACTTTCCAGGGAAAAACAAGAACTCATTGGAAGCACAGTATTTCACCTGCTATGGCAAACTGTTTGAATACTTCAGAAATCTGCTTATGCTTCAATGCATGAAGCCAGTGAAACAAAAGATATTCTTACAATGCACTGCAAGTAGAAACACCAGCTTCCACCAAGCAGCGTTTTGAAGCATGTGCACACCATCTGCACATCAGTCTTCAAGGTTAACAAGATATGTGTAGCCCCACAAACCAAAAATATATTAATGTATATTTTATTTTCATGATGTCACCCCACATAGCCAACCTTTAACTCTGCAAAATAAAAAACTTAGTTGGACTGTTCATAAGAAAATTAAACCTTGTGCATGAAAAAATGTTTAATAAAATGGCAAATTTTAATAGATAAGTGTAAATTTATGAGTGCATAATATCAAACAAAAAAGCTGAACCATCCTCAGAGAAAGCAGGGTTCTTCCATTGTAGATATTTACTAGGGTACTGTAACAGAAGGAACAACTGCAGTCCACATTAACTGAAGAAATTTCTAAAGTTCATTTTCTAAACAGATTTCTCAAAAAAAATAAGGAAAAAAGGAGCAAGTCTCCTTTTCAAGAGGGAAAGGACTTAATGATCTGACATCAGATATGACAATTACAATACCAGCTTCACTGAAAACTGAAGCTACAAATACTTTTACTCCAATTCTGGTAATTTTCATTTTGTGTTTGGAAACCCCAAACCAAATTCACTCGTATGCACCTTCTACACCCCTCCCAGAAGATAGTATACCAGTGACAGGTTACAGTTTTAAAAAACATACAATGTTTTTTACAATTTAAACTCAAAAGGCAGTAAAACATCATTTAGCACTATAAATCCATCTTGAAGTAAAAAAAAATTCTAGGAGTAAGAGCTCCTAGCATTTATGATATTACTGTATAGTGACAGCCAATTTAAACAGAGCTTTTTCCATGGTGTTTGAAGGACCAGTCATCATGTATGTAGTAGTGAGGTAGGATACTGTCCCCTCCCTGGGACTGATGTTTTCATATGCTCCCTTGCCAGAAAGGTCCAGGTCTCCCTACTGCAAATAAAATAATTACAAGCGAATAGCTTACAAAGCTTTTTTTTTTTTATTTTATTTTGCTACATTAGAACATTTTGCGCATCTAAAGTAATCACCTAGGCAAAGCAATACTTATTCAAGCCTATCAGCAGCCATGTGCTGCCCACAGGTAGTGTTCCATTTAAAAAAACATCTCCTGGAACTACCACCTGCCATCCAGACCTTTGTGAACAGGTAGGCAAAGAAAACCATCAATGATGACAGGATATGAAACACCAAAGAATTTTACTTGGGAGGGCAAAAAAAGAAAAAAAACTGAAAGTCAGTGATACCAAACTCTTAATGGTGTAGCTACACAGAAAATTTTAATTTCAAACTTGATCATACTAAAATAGTATGTATCCAGTTTAGGTTCAGCTCCATTATTCCTTCTATTTCTTAATGTTTAAGCAATATGTACACTTGTCAGTCATTATATACTTCACATCAGTTTTCAAAGAAAAAACTGCAAAACAATAAAACCGAAGGCATGATGGGGAAAAAAATTGCTATTGTTCTCCACACCCTCCCCCCACAGAAATTAGGGATGACAGACTGCCTTACTGTTGAATAGCTTCCCCTAAATTTGTCTTCTAACCACTGTTGTCAAACTGGTATTAAGTGCTTTGGCAAAGTAGGGTGCAATCCATCAAATATGCAAAGGCCTGCTTTTTTCTCTGTTGGTGGTTCAGCTTTACGAGGAACATATATGCAAAATAACAACTCTCACATTGCTTCAAACTCATCAATACGCTGCTTTGTATTGCCTTGTCGGATTTGTCGAAGAGTCTTGTACTTATCACGGCCTGCTTTAACATTCTCAGCATGAAGGACATCATTTTGTGTTTTCTTGGTTTCATCTCTGGCTTGAGCCAACTCAGAACTTAAAGCCTGTTGAATAAAATATTTGCATTTAAGTGCTTTAACTAATCTTTCAATGATTCTGGAATTTCTGATAACATCTATTCTGCTGCTTGGACATGGATTTCTTGAATGCCAACCAATGAAATGCTTTCTGTACTGTTCAGTAACTAAAGCTTGCAGGTCTATCAGAAAGACTGCAGAAGGAAGAGAAAAAGAGCACAGGATTCTTTCCTTACAGAAGTGTAAACATCAAACTAAAAAAAGGCCTCATACCCAAACATCCAAGAAGAGAGGGACCAGCAGGAGAATGATCTTATTTCTATTTCTGCTTGACTACAGACAGCACGCTCATCTCCCTGATTCTGTCAGTGACTGGCCAAGCAGAAAAGATATATTACTGAATCACACTACTAAGATATTGCTGCCAGAAAAAGAAGCGACTTTTATTTCCTTCCCAAACAGGCATTTCATAACATGGCACACTACTACCGCTAACATTAGATTATTATACTTTGAGAGATAAGACCAGTCTAGGAGGAAATGCTCTCTTTCAGGGAAATAAAATTCATCCTAAATGGGCATATTTCAGTTTCTGCATTTACAAAGTCTGTGAGCAACTGCAAATAAACCCAAATACTATTAAGTAAGCATCTGTTCATACCACTTCATAAGTTTCAGTTTTTGAAAAGGAAAGCATTATGTTTTAGCATTCAGGGTCCTGGGCATTATATAATTACTAGAAATCTTTACTGGCCAATGTGACAACATACTAATACTTCTAAGATTATGCTTTATAGCTTGCATCCAGTCTTTCCATTTACTCTGCTTCTAGAGCACTATGAATGATATTGGTCATTAAATTAGTAATAAACCTACATAAATGATAAGAAGGGTGTTTTCATGGCACACCATAACTTCAATGAGATTTTTGACAAATAAATGAGAACCCAAAGCCTGAATTATGTTGATACAACTATAAATCTTCATTACCTGGAGTTGTTTCTTAACACGTTCATTTTTCTGTGTTTCTGTTACCCGTTCTTCCTCACTTCTGTGATTCATAACACCATCAGATGACAGTTCTGCACTGGCTTCAGCACTGTTCTCATCGTGTTCATCATGTTCATTCTCTGTTGGTGGAATAACTGGTGGGGGAGGAGGTGGAGGAGGAGCAGACATCACTGATTTCAATTCTTCTTTGGTCTTTTCCAAGTCCTCCTGGGCTGCAAAAGCCTAAATATAGTAAACAATACTTAGCATCTTTAACACTGATTTACAAATAGTCAGAAAATTAGAAAAATATTTGAGATATTTTTAGATACATGGAAACCATCTCTATAAATGTCACAGAAAAAGCTTATATGCTGAAAATTGTCAAATAGAAATACAGAGTAAAAGAGGTATGAGCAAAAACAGCTGTACCATAGGTCCACCTATTTCCAACAGTAGCCAGAGTAAGAGAAGAGTCAGAGAGTGCAGTAATATATTGATTGCTTTCCAACTCTTCCAGCCTCCTGAGATTTGAGGCTCAGGAACTTCCTAAATCAAAGGTGATGTCGTTGAACTTCCAACCAGAACTTTTGTAAGATCATTTTCTGAACCTGTGTATACAATTGGTACTCGTATTCCATAGTCAGTTACAGATTTTGTTAAGAAATATTACTTTCACAGAATCACAGAGTGGTTGAGGTGACCCCTGGAGGTCATCTGGTCCAATCCCCTGCTCAAGCAGGGACACCCAGAGCAGGCTGCCCAGAACCATGTCCAGGCGACTTTGGAAGATCTCCAAGGGGGGACACTCCGCAACCTCTCTGGGCAACCCACACTGGTGCTCCCTCACCCACACAGCACAGAAGTGCTTCCTGATGCTCAGAGGGAATCTCCTGTAAGCCAGTTTGCGCCCACTGCCTCTTGTCCTGTCCCTGGGCACCACTGAGAAGAGCCTGGCTCCATCCCCTGTGCACCCTCCCTTCAGGGATTTATAGATATTGGTGGGATCCCCCCGAGCCTCCTCTTCTCCAGGCTGAACAGTCCCAGCTCTCTCAGCCTCTCCTCTCAGGAGAGGTGCTCCAGTCCCTTCATCATCTTGGTGGCCCTGTGTTGGGCTCTCTCCAGTATGTCCAGGTCTCTCTTGTACTGGGGGGGCCAGAACTGGACACAGTACTACAGGTGTGGCATCACTAATGCTGAGAATTTTGCTTTAAACTGAATTTTGCTGTAAACTATAGCCTAGTTACATTTGATGTGCCTTTGTTCTAACTCTGTATCTTCTCACTACCACTTATGATTTTTTATACCTCTTGACATGTTTCTTTTCCAGCACAAAGCTCCAATCTATTCCATCACCACACATAAGGAAGACATTTCAAATCTCTGATCATACTTTTGTGATGAGAATTCCCCCCCTTCACGCCTATCTACTACTAATAGGTGACTTAAATAGAAGTATAAACTGGCTTCAAAAGACTGGAGAACTAAAATCTTTAAGAAAAACTTCTCTGAAGCCTAAGGGAATAAGAGACTCAACCCCATGGACTTCCACGGGTATTTCTGCACTCATCTCCCTTAATTTCTTTGAAGTTCTGACTTCACACGCTGTGAGCTCATTACTTTGTGCTGCCATTCTGAGGCTTCCTCCTCTTTTTTTTTCTTGGCTTCCTCTAGAAGTGCAATCTTGGCAGTGAATTCAGCAAGTTCTGCTGCCTGAAACAAAACAAAACAAAAAAATCTTAGTTCAATATCATTTTGGCTCTGCCTTTGCTGTGATCCAACTGGAAAAAAAGTCAGTTATCCATCACTTCTCTGCTTATTCAAAATAGAAATTTTAGACATACATGACAGAGGGAGAGAATCGGTACTCTTGCCTGATAAGAGTAAGTCCAGAGACAAAAATATACATATATTTATCTTTTGGACTTCCAAACTTGCTGGGAAATAAAGAGCTGCAGTTACAAATTACCATTTGGCGCTGTTTCAGTTTAATACAGCTTTAATGACTTCACCTAAAATCTGATGATTCTGGATCATAATCTCAGTACTGTTAAGCTAAATCTTGGTTCAGCATTATGGGCTGACTTTAAAGAAGACCAAAAGCTGTTTTTTGCAGTTGAGAAATCCTCTCCCATAAAATTTTCGTGCCTTTCTCAGTTACTGTGTGCAAGTCTTCAAATAGAAGTCATCTAGCACAGAACGCAAGAAGATGATGCTGCAGAGTAAAATCTAACGTAAGGGTTTTTTGTTGTTTTTTTTTTAAACAAAGTCCCACAACAATCTGTAACAAACCATAGGGTATTTCACATACTTGTCCATTTTACAAAACAGATGTAACCAAAACTAAAGCCTACATTTCCAACTATATTTTTCCATTTGTTTCAATATAGGGTTAAATATTCTTACTAGCTGCTCCTGGTTCTTCATTTGATCAGCTGCCTGCTTGGCTAGAGCAGCTTTAGCTTCTTCAGCTGCTCGACGCTCTTTTTCCAGGCGCTCTGCTTCCTCTTTTGCACGCTTTCGTTCTTGATCCAGTTCTAGAGCTCTTCTAGTCTGCTCTTCTAGCTCTGCCAAAGGGAAAGTTTGCAGACAATATATTGCTATTTAACACCTACTCATACGTAACACAGATAACAGCTGTAACACACTCGAAATAAACACAGAAAACTGACAAAGATTTACAAGGCCACCTCAAGTAAGCCTGACTTAAACCAAGAAGAGCTGTTAGCACGTTCCCTGAAGCTCCATCTCTGATCCTGCCCCTCCCCACCTTCAAAACATACTTTGGGTATGTTTCACCTCACTTGACTGACAGCCCAGTGTTCCAGAAAACTATCAACTCACCGATCAAACTAAATACATAGATATATGTATATACACCCTTTCATTACTGAGGAGTTTTTATATACATTAAATCTGTTACCATAAAAAGCTGGAAACTCTTCTACTCTATTAAAATGCTTTACAACAATACCTTAACTGCAATTGACATTTTAGACATGTGCCTCCAGCAAAGTGACCCATTAGAAGGGTCAGAGAACAGAGCCAACTTCAAAAAAGGTGCAAAGACAAAAACTTTAAATCAAGGAAGGGATAATAGCTGTCTAGCCGCCTGGTTAGCAAAATTTTGCAAACTAAAGGGCATATCTCTGATATAAGAAAAATAGGAAGAAACAATCTACCAGTACTGTAATTTCAAGGGAAGATTTGCACAGGGAATTTTTATTTTATTTATTTATTTATTCTTTAGATAACCCAAATTTGAAAGCCAAAGTCAGGGGCACAACTTTGCATGTATGTTGAGTTGTACAAATGCGGTATTTATAAAATTAAATAAAATGCATGAACATTTGAAAACACTATTCAAATAGACAAAATCTTCCAGTGAAGATGGAGAACAGTTAACTACCATGTCAACTGCAGAACAAAAGCATTACATAAACACTAGTCTGTATGTGAAAAGAAGGCTAAAAAGACTAGTAACACATAAGCAGTCTGTTTTCTGATGCAGTACATAATATTTCCTATAAAATTTACCAGAATATATAATTTGTTCAGAATTGGGGAATTGTTTTTTTCCCTTTTACTAATTTTTTTTTTTGACAGTTTAGCATTTATATTCTTTCCTTTAGAACAGTTTTCTTCAACACATATGTTAAATTAAAAGAAATAGTAACAAACAAGACTTCTATTGTAGTAATTTATGAGTAAAGGTATTTCCAAATGAATTGTATTTTAACAGTTTCTGACATAGCAAGAGTATTAATTTTTCTGCATTAAAATGAAGATTCAGTATACTGTTTAACTCAATATAATAATTCCAAATGAAACATTTTCCTATTCAGATTCCTATTCCGAATGACAGACACACTTGGAACAAGGTTAAAGAACAAGAGATACTTTGTGAGTCTTCTTTGGAAACACAGCTCTTAAGAACTCTGAATTACAACATAATTCCTGTTAAGTTCGCCAAAATTTAAATGTTTTTCACATACTTAACACTAATCTTGATGTCCTGTCTTTGGAAATGCAACAACTGGAACATGATCACCAAGTCAGAGTAGCTTTGGAAACACTGCTTATTTTTAAGGTTCCCTGACATTTATGTTCATACTTTCAGCTGACATTTTCCCTGCTGAATGTTCTACCCAAGATTGCTTTCTTGTTCATTTATTTAAAATTTAGACCCAAACATGTCATTTTTTAATTTATTTATTCTTAATAAAGAAAACATGAAACTTACTTCACCAGATCATCAAAAAAAATCCAAAACACTAAGCCCACAGAATAAAAAGGTTTTAACCTTTTCTCAGAGAAGCTCTGGTATACTTATGATTTTAAGTAAGGGCTGAAATTTGCAGAGGATACTCCTTATGTCAACAAAAGTGCCTTTTCAGTGCCTAGTGAAACGCTTCTGGGTTTACTCAAATTACAAACACACATCTTTCAACAACTTGTGAGATTTACTAGCAACTCACTGTTAACTGAAAATGCACCTGTGGTTCCCCCCCCAGCAACCCCAGCAGAGGTGGAACCTTCCAGACACCTGACGTTAGTAGTTGATTTAATGATGGAGGCACAAGATAGTCAGGGAGACCGCTCACAGCGCTACCGATGGTTACTCCCATGATACCGGGTGAAACAGCACTAGGAGATGCTCTCAAGTACTGGAACTCACTATCCACACGATTAAACCTTTACAACCACCCTGATGCTGTGCTGTCCTGGGCTAAGTAACTCTCCCTTAAACAATTCCAAGGCACAGCTTGTGTTAGCTGTCTGGGTGTGTCCAACCTGTTTTACACTGAAATACTGAAAAGTACGGAGGTAGAGCTAGAGAACAGTACCAGGCATATGTAATTTATTTGCATACATCTAGTCAGTGATTCTCTTCATCACACTTGAAGCCAACAGTTATGAACAGAAGAACGGAATAGCACTTTTATGAATATGAACCGAATCTGAAGCAAAAAAGAGTATGGAGAGGAGGGACTGGAAAGCAGCAGAAGCAGGGACTGTACAGGGCAGTTAAATACAAAGAACTGTTTAGTGAATTAACATAGCTTGTTCAGTAAAATCTGACAAGGTTTTAGTTTTTAAAATCCTCAAATCTGACAAGAGAATGGGAAAACAAAGTGATAAGGAACTTCCAAATGAAAAGCTAAATTCAACAAAATCCTACTCTGAATCTTCCTTTCCAATTCCCCGCCCCCACAAGCCTCAGGTTTTCAGCACTTCAAATATTTTATAAATCCAAATTAAACTGTATACTGATTAATTTTCATTTTATTAAAGAAATTAAGACTCTTGCTACATTAGAAATTGTTTTTACATTATGCACATACATACCCTCACACCCCAACTTTCAGCTTTTATCATTGAAAAGAATAGCTGCTGTTAAATTAAATTACAAACACACCACTAAGTTTTATTATTAAAACACATTGGAAAAAAAACACAGAAAAACATACACCAAGAGAACTGCAGAACTGCACTATCCAAATGAACTAAACAGTGTTATCAGATATAACAAATCCAGGACCAGTAAGAGCTCACCTTTCTGAGCTTTCATTGTTTGTTCCTCAATTTGTCTTAAGCGTTCCATTAATTCTTCCTTTTCACGCTCTATTCTTTCCTTTTCCTTTTCTGCTATCTCCCTTTTCTTCTTCTCATTTTCTAGTTGTGCTCTGAAAATAATAATAAGGTGTTTTTTTTTTTTTTAACCTCAAGCAGCATAAATTCTACTCTGAGGATTCTGGTAGCATATTTTTTAGTTTGTTCAACTAGCAGAGAAGTACATAATTCTAAATGTTTCGAATTCATTTTACAACGTGAACAGAAGAACCAAGTTTCTCTATTTCAAAATACTGTACATTAAAAGAATTTATGAACAAGAACAGACTGGCAACCTTGGTTATGGTTTAACCAGGTAAATCCAAAACTACAGTTGCATTTTACACGATTGATGTTTTATCTGGTCTAGAAATAGCAACTGGTTTTTTTTTTTTTTTTGGATATACAAAAGGTAAGTCATGATATTCTCCACTGGACTTGCTTTAACGCTTCACCTGTAGAGTATAAAAGTCCCTAAGAATCAAGCAACAGAGACTTAAAACCGTTTCACAAAAACCTTAATAAGAAACAATGGTACAGCTACTATTACTATGCTGAAAGCTCAAAAGGATACGGCTTTCTATTAAGACAGGTGAACCATGCCAATGCACAAACCTGCTCACATATTACAGAAAGAAAAGCAGATGTCTCTTCTAGAATGCTAGGATGTCTGACATTCTATGACTTAGTTTTCTTAAAAAGATAGAAGAATTTTTCTTCTGTTTCATGAAAGTTTGTTAATTACCTTTCCAATTGTTTCTGATGTTTCTCCTCTCTAGCTTGGGCCTTCATCTGTTGCACTTCAATTGTATCAGGTTTCCTCCTCCTCATGTACAATTCATGATTTCCCATACACAGTGCCAAAATTCGCTTGTTAATTCTCAGACGAGGTGCATAAAACACAAAATCCTAGAAAAATAATTGCAGCATATCCATTAATCTGAACACTCAGTTGCAACAAGACTCGAAGTATTACTGCACACCTGCATTTGTTAAATTTACAAACATTTTGACATTTTTCCTCTGAGCAATTCAACACCATAAGTCTATAAATCTAGTTACTATAAGGAACTTTAAAGATAAATTCAAAATCCTACCTGGAATCCTCTATGTAGAGGTTAGCTATTTTACCCAAAATTATTTATTTAAACTTCTAAATGCAACACTTCTCTATTTTGTTTCAATATATGTTAACTTATTGTTTTACCCCCGAGAGAAAAGTGCCGCTGTAACACAAGCAAAAAAAAGAAAAACAGAGGTGGGGGTGCAGGGAATT
>VXAL01018933.1:37590-55429 GCA_013399475.1 Chauna torquata
ACATGTCCCAATTCTACAGGCATTTTATTACTCATTTAATGTTATGTGCACAAATAGTCCTTTTAGAGCTTCACTATGCATGAAATCGTGCTTCTGTTTGCTCATCTCGTAGAAGTATCAAAAATTATAAATGTAATGCAACCATTTAATCATGTACGTAAGCACTATATCCAGCATTCAGACACTAATTTTAGAAGTTTTGCTCACTTTCTTTTTTGCCCATCTGGTTCTGATTTACATGTAAAGTATTTCACTTCAAACTCACCAATGAATGATTAGTTGTGCTCTTGCCAAAACAAAACCATATTTGCACATACATTCTGTGATTTGTCAATCTTATCTGTACTTAATGCAAATATTTAAAGAGTAGCTTACAAGTTAGAGCCAGTTTATTATGATGATGCATTTAAGAACCAAATGTCATCTTACTAGCTTTTCCAAGAACAAAATAGAACGTAGAGAACTACCTTAGTCAAAGTTAAAGAAATTAGCACACCCTTACTGCTCCTGAACTGCACAAGCAACTTAACTTGCTGAAGACTTTTATATAGTAACTTTTTATGGATTTTTCCTCACATGATATATCAGATACTGTAGTCTCAACATTCGGACTAAAAATATTTATAGCAGTACAATGTTTTATTGCATAAAATAAGATATAGATATTAAATTCTAGGAGACAGCTTCGGTGGTTAGCAAGCTAAACTCCCTGGACTTATCATAGAGGAGTAGTAAAGGTTATATAAATGCAGAGAGTAGAGTAGGACTTGCTCCTAAAAAAAATCCCAATTTATCTCCTAAAATTCAAGACAAAAAAGGTATTGTTGATTAAACTTAATTCAAAAAAATCTCTTCATTCTACCAGTGCCATTAATAACCTGACAGCCAATATTAGAAAGTGACCATCCAAACACACAGATAAAATTTAAAAGTAAAATGACCTGGTTCCCAATAGCTGGGAGGTACTGGGTGTTCAGTGCTGTTGGGGAAAACAAAAAAATTATCCTACAATTTGCCTGTGAGATATTAGATACCTAAATAGAAGTTTAGGAGCCTATTACTGGTGCCTTGTTCAAAAATCTATAGCTATATACATGCAAATTCCTGAAGCTCAAGTACTTTTTTCCCCACAGCTATAAAACATTTATTCTACTATATTTTGCCACCTGCAAACAGGACAATCATACAAATGGAAGTTTTCTTAATGCATACATCACCATGGTACTGCAAATACAGAAAATGACTTTCAAATTAAACGTTGACGCAGCTTTGCAATATGATTCTGTTCCTTTACACTCTATTTCTGTTACTTAAAGCAAATAAGAATCAACTTTTTGACTAAATTTGAAGCCAGATATATCTCACCTACAACATTAAAGCAGCGAGCCTTATAAAAGTCTATTTAAAATCATATATTTGCCTAAGTGTCAGGAAATTATTACCTTTTTATTTAGCTTCAGCCAAGTTGAGTAGCCTTTGCTGTCCACATACTGTAGCCCAAAAAACCAGACTTCACGAAGACCAACAGTTTTTACCACCTAAAGGTAAGTGATCCACAATCATCATTAATCACTACAACAGGAATATTTTATGGTTATTAAGTTGTATAAACCATCTCAAATTGAAATGTAATGAAGTTTTTAACACAAAAAAACAGTAGCAAAACATGTTCCACATAAACTCAAACACCATGTTGCCAAACTACCAGCTGGATTGTGCAACTTACTACATATATCAAACTCAGCACCTGAGGAATACAAGGCAGAAAACAGGATCCTGAGCTTTGAAATCAGGTCTGTGAAGTGATCTGCAGACCTACAGATAAGTAAGTCCACTTCAACAAAAGACAACCAGTGAAACTATAGTAAAGAGTAATACTTGTGGACAAGTATGATGTGAAGAGGATGAACCACCTCCTTCAGGTATTTCTGAGATCTTCTAAGAGTTTATGATAAAAGGGGTAAGAATGATCTGGTTGATAAACCATACATGGATTTCCTTTAAGATTTCTGATCAGGCCTATCACCAAAGGCTATTAAAGAAACAAAATTGTCCTTGAATAGAGGGAAGGTCTTTTTATGGATAAACTAGTTAAAAATGAAAGAAAAAAAGAAATAACTAGTTCTCACAACAGACACTAATCACTTGCAGTGCAACCACAAGGGGAGTACCACAAGACTTCGTATGTGATCCAGAAAAAAAAAGATGAAACTGATGTGACAAAATCTGCTGTAGAAAACTTTATAGAAAGATCTCAATGAACAGTAAAAAAAGATGAACTTTGATAAAAGATGATATCTAACAAAAAATACTGTGCACAGAAGATGACAATTCTAATTATGTGAACAAAGAATTTGTTGTAAAGGAAAAAACCTACAATGACATCACATTATTATACAATCTATGGTCTTCCCAGATCTCTAATACTACATACAGACTGGTCACATCACCTCGTAAGAGGATGCTGCAGCACTGGAAATGTTTCAGAAATGCTGAAAAGAATTATCAGTGATATGGAACATTTTCAGCACAGATAAGATCAGAACTAAAGCTACACAGACATGGAGAAATGAGGAAGGGGGAAACATGATATATGTCTTTAAAACTTGCATTGCATGTAGAAGGAAAATAGAGAATGATTATTTGTTATTTCTCGTAACGTAAGAATTAAGAGAATCAGCTGAAATCAGTAGATAGCAGGTTCAAAGCAAACAAAACAAGCACTTTTACTACGTAGAATACTATGAAACTGTGGAACTATCTTACAAGTCTTTTGAACAGTAGGAGTACACATGGATTCAATAAGCAGTTAATCAGAAAGGTCCAGCAAAGATCATTTAATAACTGTAAACTCTGGCTCCAAAAGATGCAGTATGGCAGTACTTACGTATGTTCTCAGGTTGGACCATGCTGGCAAGCTGGTTTACTGAAGACTGTTTTATGGAAGCATTCAGATGCATGTGAAGTAAATAGAATTTTACACATAGATCCTCCTCCACTTTAAAGTAGTACTATCGGGTTGCAAAATTAAGATTTTGAAAATTAGAAAATGTCACAATTAAGACTGCTGTGCAAACTTACTTCTGACCCCTTGCACATGTGTATTACTGCTTAACAGTCACTCAAGTGCACCTTTTTTTCCTTCCTCCTCTACCCTTCCACCTTCAAGCTCCACCAAAGCACAGAATGGACAACATTCATGGACCCATTCTGATCCCTTTAGTGAAGAGTTATTTGCTCTAAAATTCCTACATTCCTACGTTATGTTCTTATTTTGGAACATCTGAACAAGTTTATGTTACTACTATTTTTCTGAGTTAAATCTGGTGTCCCAGCACAGAAAATTAAGACCTGCTGCTTCTTTTGGCACAGATCTGCCATATGATGCTGATCAAACTACTTATGGCTTTCGCAGATGACTCTGAAAATGCTCTTTACTTTGTAGCTGTCCAAGTTGAGCCCTGGTACCTGATAAGCACTCTGAGCTGCAACAGAAGTCAGTAGGAACTGCAGATGCTCAACAGCTTTGCCCATAAGGCATAACGAGACAAGTGCTTATGCTCCTGTCAAAACATTTCACTCTCACCTGCTAGCTACTGCCCTTCAACTGAGATGCACAATGCATGTTATTCAAATACATACAGCTTGTCTACTGCAATACAAAGTTACACATGCTTCTAAATCAATACTGAACACAGCTTACACATTAGCTTGCTTTACCTTAGACCACAAATAAAGAAATGCATGGTCTATCACTNCCAAAACTTTGTACCAAGGTAATATAAGTACTTACACACTGTAGTAGTGTGATATGAAAAAATAAGTACGCAACGGGAAACTTAGGAGTTTGAGTTATAATTCAGGCTCAAAAGATTTATTAGGTAGCTTTAGGCAAATTTTCATGACATCCGTAAGACAGATTTATCCACCATCATATCCTACAGTTTGACAATTAACAGGTAATAAAAACCTCTTGGAGAAGAAAAGCTACTAGAACAACAGATATGTGTTTTGGTAAATCAAAACATACATATACAGACAACCTAGCAAGAATTTCATTTAGTCAACTTCTGAAAGATCATAAGGGAGGCTTCTGAGATACCTGAAAAGGAGAGTTAGGGTTTAACTCGAAATAAAGGAGACAACCCTCCCATTCTTCCTGAATAGAAACTACAGTAAACCAGTTCTGATGCTTAGTGCTAACATCTTACTGAAAAGAACAAAACCACCCCCACCACTACCACCAGATTGTAGAAATGCACCCACCACAGGATTCTTTCTCTCCTAGGAAAATCACAGACGATGAACGGGACGAGGAAAAGAGGACAGATCTTCTCTTGCCCATTCTGACCACTGACAGGATGGACAAAAGGACTAATGATAAATACTTTACGACACCTTCTGAAATAGAAGGAATCATTAAAAATAAACTGGTTTGTGCAATAAATAAGAACTTCACTACGTTTCAGAATGGAAGAGAAAAGAAAGCCACAGCCATCGGAAACACAGTATTCTTGCCTGCTAGCAGGTGAAGATGAACACACACATGGAGTGGGAAACAAATCAACAACTCCAGAAAACAGCAACTAAAAATTTGAAAGAACCATTGACTGAAGAAAGGACAAGTTGTTCACCAAAAACAGAGGAGCACTAGACAAGAACTAAAATCATGGACAGGTTACTTTTTGCAAGCAACAGCTAACAAGTCTATTGTCATGTCCGCCACCTTTGCATGAGCCTGGCAGGCCAATCCTCTCAGTAACAGTGCTATTCAATTCTTTTTCTATAGAGAAATAGTATAACTTGTCTGAAATTTCATGCAATACAGTTCAGCTCTTGATGTTACTCTATGGAATTCATGTATGGATTTAAGATCAGACTGAAAATGTTTCACTCAACACAAAATTATGCTGGTTGATTTTGTTTGACTTAATTTTTCAACTTAAACTTCCACAAGTTGATTGTAAGAGCTTGTGAGATGTCAAAAGCCACACAGTGAGTTAAGGAACAAAACTGCTGAGAACATGAAACATGCCAGGATAGAAAGAATTCACAGCTGTATCTTTGTTCCCTGTTTGCAAAAGCCCCAATTTGGATGAAACTGATTACCTGGGCACAAGACATTACACAGCAGAACGTCACCCCACCCAGCACTGCATGGCGGAAGATAGCAAAAAAGAGAAACACCAGTTTCAGGCTTCTGTGCCACAGCATACCATGCTTTTTATTTGATGGTGGTATTGGTTAGACAAAAAGCAGGACAGCTGCCCATGCATCTGCCCTGCTTCCTTCAAGAAGACTTTCAGAGAGTCATGAAGTCTACTCCTACGTTGAGGCTGAAGACACACTGCTACTGACGTTAGTTAAAGGAGTTGGGGGCAGCAGCGTGTCAGAATCGCTTCTAACAAAAATGGCAAATAAAATGACCTTACTATAAAATAAATGGCTCAGTGTTACAAAACAAAGAAATTCTCCTTTCAACTTACATATTAAGACATTTAATTGACTCATTAAGGACTTTAAATACGTCACTTTCCCTAAAACACTCAGCACTACATACTCTAAGCATCTATAGTGGAGTGGACAGAAGTGACAGTCCTACTAGACCAAATTGTTGATAATAGTTACATGGTTTTTGAAGAATAATTTGGAATACTTCTGCATTTTTAACTACATGCATGCATCTTGGGCCTAGTTCCTCAAGGAAAAAAGAAATGACATATTGACAAGCTTTAATTCTTAACATTTTCTCGAACACTCCATAACCTGGATCAACAAAAAAAACAATCAAGATTCTGATAGCTAATATCAAACAGAATAAATGCAAGAACCATCTTTTAAAAGAAATTCACTTAGCTTATTTAACTGGTTTAATATAAAAATACCATCAAGTAAGAATGTAGTTCTGATGGGACTGCAAACCAGAAGTACATTATAAGCCATCATTTGTACTTTTCCACTCTGAAATTCAAGTTTAAAAAAAAAAGAAACTTGATCATAGGACAGCATTACTTTTCAAACATTCAGGAACTGAAACAGCATCTACAGATTCCATTCTTGAAGAAAAAAGATGCTAGCTTTCCTTAGTGTCACACCCATTTTTAAACAATAGCGAAGGCTATATGAACTTCTCATACAAGTAATTTAACAATTTTATTGCAATTTAACTATATTGTGATTAGACATAATACCATCACTTTAAAGCAGTTCTAAACTCAAGATTCAACTTATGCCTCATTGTTCATCTATTTATGCAGAATTGTCTTTGAATTTAATGCATTCCATTAGAATTAATACCGAAGTTCAAACTAATTGACAGCATAGCTTAGATCATTTCAAAAAAAAAAACATGGAAATCTATACAGGAGAACACTTCTACTTTATCAAAGTATGCTTTAATAACCAGAAGTTGTATTTGATGCGCTCATACACACACAAATATATATGCACACACACAGAGACACATATAAGTTACCTGATCAAATAGCTGCTTGCCTGTTGTATTGGGTTGGATAGCAAATTCCAACTCTGCATCCATTGTGGTTACTCTGACATTGATCTACAGAAAATAAAGAAATTTTTAAATTGCACTGTAACTACGTAATGCTTCCAGATACTGCAATTACCTTCTAAGAAGCAACCTATGGTAAATTCAGCAATTGTAATGGTCTTGTACACGTACAGAACTGTACACAAGAATGTAAAATTTCAATATGCAAAAAAAATTTCATCTTTTATTTTGCATAAAAGCATACTCGGCATAATGTTAGGTTTGAAGGTCAACCCACAGAATAAAGCTCAAAAATCAACCTAATGGGATGGCTGATATGACTCCTAAACACTCAGAGAACACTCAGGCGCTAAGGTATGGGGCGTTACCTTTTGGTGGACTTCCCAAATGTGTGTAAAAGAAAAAGTTCAAGTCACGCATTATCACTTCAAGGTATTATACTTTGCAGTATAAAAAGCCAAGCAGTCTCCTGCCCTGCGATTTCTAATATTAAAAGGCTCAACTTTTTTTTTTTTTTTAAATGGTATGGGACCAGAGCTTAGGACAGACTAATAGCAGATTTTCATCACTGGAAGGAAGAACTATAGAAGTTAGTTCCCCTTATACTGATGCCATTTGCTTCCTTTACTATAAGACCAAAAAGCCACTGGTATTCAATGTTCTTCCTTCCCTCTCCTGTAATGGAGAGCCATTTTCCAGATGACTCCTGACAGGCACTGTTTCTACCTGTTCCAATGCACGTGGTCAAATGCTCCAGGTGCTATCTGGAAGCCTACCTTACTTGGAAAGACAGCCTGTCCCAACTTCTCTTCAACTGGTACACACAGGAATGAGAAATTTCATGAAACAGAACCAAGTAACAAACACACAGTACTGTCTTCCCACTGCTAGAATGGTCCTCCATCTTACCGCCAGGATATCACATTTTATTTATCTTTAGTGAATAAGAGTATAAAGCATTAAAGGTCAAGTTTACTTTGCTATAAATTCAAAACCAGAACCATGAAACTTATTTAAGGCACACACATAGTCTAATTTCTCTCTCTACTGTAAAATATGGAACAGGAATAAATTAGGACTTGTAATACACTTTCTAACACTACTTGATCTATGCCTGTGTAAACCATTTCCATTACCTATTTCCCTAATTTTGCCACCAGGTGGAATACTTTAAGAAGCAAGTCTGGAAGAGTCTCAGTAAGACAAAACACAGAAGACAGATCTAACATGTGAAAAAGAAAACTGGACAGAAGTTCGGCTCTGTGTAACAGTTTACGCTTGTTCACCCCTTTCTTTAGTGTCAAGGTAAACAACTCTGAGCATGAGCTGGATACACAAGACAAGAGTAGAAGGAGTCAGAGGACCTCTAGGTTATAGACCTGCAAACAAGGAAGATAGCAGGAGGTTAGCAAACCTTTTGCATGCAAATACTGATAAAGAACAAGAGTTGAAGGCTTTGGAGAAAAAGATAGTAAACTTTTATTGGAAAAAATAGAGGGTGTGTGTGTCAAGAGGAGGGAAAAGAAGTGTTTTCTGTATATTTTGCTCACCCCATTTCAAGATAAAACTACTTAAAAAAATCCAACTTTTAAAAAGGAAGCCTGCTTTAGAGCAGCTACAAATAAATTACAGGGCATAAGGCTAAAATATAACTTTATTAAATGACAAAGCACTCTTATGTAATAACAGCATTGCCAAAACAAGAAGTGCCACAGAAGACCTAAAAAGCACAGAATGTTAAACTAATTGCAGCAGACTTTTTAAAGTTGCAGCAGAGACTTCTTACATAAACATCCCTATAACAAATGTTATCTTCTAGAAACAGAAGAGTTTCAGGTAGTAAGTGTGTATCCCTCATAAAAGCTAAAATACTCAAATAAATAGTAAAATAATGATAAACAGAGATACACAGGCAAACTAAACACAACCTGTAGATTCTGTTTGCTTCTGGATGTTACTGACTAAAAAAAAACCACTGCTGTAAGGATACACAGCAGCTGCATTAGCAATAGATACAAATACACACTAGGAATACTGGTCACTTACATGCATTACAGTAACTGCTCAAGTCTTCAGCAATTTTTTCTTTGAACTTCTGATTAATAGATCACCCAATTGCTAATTAATACTTACATTTTCAGTTCTGCTAAGAAAGTCTCAAATGAAATGACAGTAATATTAAAATATAAACTTTTATGATTGAGTTATTTTTAAGAAAAGGCCTATGAAGGTAATACTACTCTTGATTTAAAAAAATATTTTCTTCCTGTAGACATTTGGACCAACTTAGATTTTGGTATGCAAATACTGAGCTTTTAAAGCTTTATAACAAAGTCACGGTGGTTGAGGTGGGAAGGGACCTCTGGAGGTCATCTGGTCCAACCCCCTGCTCAAGCAGGGATACCCAGAGCACATTGCCCAGGACCATGTCCAGGCAGGTTTTGAAGATCTCCAGAGGAGACTCCACAGCCTCTGGGCAACTTGTTTCAGGGCTCTGTCACCCTCACAATAAAGAGGTTTTTCCTCATGTTCAGATGGAGCTTCCTGTGTTTCAGTAATATTGCTTCAAAGCTTTACTTATTTCTGTCGATGGAAAACAGGAGGGTTACTGTTGGCAAAACCTGACACTGAACCCAGAAGATTTACTTAATTTAACCCAAACCCTGATCACACAGCTCACTCTCAACAAAACCAAACCTCTGCTCTCAGTTTCACTGTCTGCAAAATAAAGTTAGCTAAGTGTGTTAAGGAAGGCAATGGGCGAAGTTTCCACATTATAAATAAGGCAAGGAATTGAGAAAATGCAGGCAGAGAGAGATGGCCCAGTAACTGCAGTTGGGTATCCAGCTACTTTCAAACGAATCTCCTAATGTTACATCGGTGGCAGGGGGAAATTACTGGATCCACAAATCATGAAGACAGACACTGGTCTGAATGTAATTGCTCTGTGCCAACTTCACCACATAAACGTGGAAACAGGATGGACCTCTTACAATGGTGAGAAACATATGTAGGTCTCCTGTAGCAAATGTTGGAACACTACCACTGCTCATACCACAAGACTCACGTTATGCTAACTTTTCACTCTCAGTCTCACCAGGATTACACTTCTTCCTTCAAACTTCAGAATCCAGTACCAAACATTAGGCAAAACTTGGGTGATTACTTCAGCTCTTCAGTTGTGTGACAAATCCAGTTCAGCTGTGCACAAGGCTCAGGGTAAGAGGGGCAACAAGCTTCATTCATATGTAATTCTGACCGAATTCCGAATAGATGGAACTAAGGAAACTATGCTGGTAATCTAATCAAGAAACTCTAGGTGGTTCTGCAATTCATAGGAGTATGCCCAAGCAAACATCGGGGTTTTTTTTGGTTGTTTGTTTGTTTTATGTTTAACTAGTGGCTATACCTAAATATTATTTTTGGTGCCACAATTTATTTCACCTATTACTGACCTAAAGATCTCTACATAGTCATAGCTGGGAAATACTTAAAAATGCTATTGTATAACTGGTTAACCTGGACTTTGCCAGAGGATTCACAAAGTCTACATGGTAAAAGATCCGCTCCTGCTTCACAAATCAGGCAGTGTCATTGCTGAATCACAGCTCAGCAATGACCAACTGCACTGAGACCTGGCAACACAGCACACCTAGACCAGCCCTATTATACCTGCCACAGGAAGTCACGGACTGCAGTGTGCAGGGTAAAGAAAACTCCAATGCTGCCAACACTCAACCTGTGCAGCCACAGAGAGTTTTAATGCAAAGGATATAAGACATCTGTTCAGCTCCCACTTCAGATATATGATGATACTGATCTCCACCCAGGAAAGTTAGTGCAAGAAGTGCACTCTAGTGCTGGGAAGGGCAGTATTTCTCCAAAAAAAAAAAATCCCACAACCCACAGGCAAAATATGAATGCCATTAGTGTTTGCCTCTTTCTGGCATAATTTCATCCTGAACATATTGCCTCTATGTAATTACACAATTATACATTAAATTACATAAACCTAGCATCTAGACAAGCACAGGCTGCATTTAAAGGTAATAATGGAGAAGATAAAAGGGGAGGTTAATGAGTTATTTTAAAGTCTCTTTAAAATTTCTAAGAGGAAGAAAGTGCTTTGCACTAAGTTTTCTTCAGCTGGCTACTTCTGTAAACAAAGATGCTGCAGGAAGGTATAAAAAAAACACAGTGAAGATTAGCATACCGTAAAGTCTGCTGGACTTTTATATTGCAAAGCTCTACCTTAGAGCACTAAATCTGTATTTAGAATGCCAAGACTTTTCTTACAGCTTGTAAAGGAACTAGCTTGGCTCATTTGCCTACAGTTACCAATATAGGCAAGTGGCCAGGGACAGAAACCTTTCACCAGAAAAAGAAACCACCAGGCTTTTAGAAAAAATTTCTACAAGTATAATTTTCCCTTATTCTCACAAAATTGCTTTGTCCCAATGTCTGGGTAAATATACATATATCTGAATCTATTTTTAGGAAACTTTTCCCAATAATAATACTTTACTTTCAAATGCATTAAACTCTTGCATTCTGACAGGGATCTTTACCTTGACATCAGAATTAACGGTCTGAGTTTTTCTGTATTTTACCATACTTGCTTTACAGTAATTAAACATGGTCAAGGAGAAGGGAAGACTGTGTATATATACACACACTTGTCGATTATTCTTTGTGAAGAAAGCAACTGATGTTTTGATAACAGGTGTCGATAATAGGAGATGAGGAGGTTTGCCACAATTCATAAGAAAATAAAGCAATTTATTTATAGAAGATTTATCTAAAACAGTGAAGACCATGACTGATGAACATACCTGGAACAATAAACATCCACGCACATATATTAAAAGCATGCACTTCATATGGGAATTGTACGTTTGTTGTACTCTTCCAGTGCTTTAAGGACTTGAAAAATACTTCTACACTTCCTTGCAGTATTTAAACTTCAACCCTCCACTATTTAATGGGATATTACACATTAATCACATTAACTTCTGGACCTCTTCTCAAACGTAGATATGCTCCATAAAATCTGCACAAAAACTGACTCATCTTTATAGCGTAATACTTCCTTCTTACTACTGTCCTTCAACTATCATTGAAGCTGAGATTAGCCACGGCACTTCAGCTTTCATCAAGAAGCCCGAAACCGAGTAGCTACCAATATTTAGTAGGAAAACCATTTAAAATTATATGAAAAAGGTTTTCTGTGTTTTTGCTCTGTTTTAATGAGTACAGTATGAGCTAATCACAGGCAAAAGCCATAGAAACCAGTCTAATCCTTATCTATAATCAAACTGCATATAGCAAAAAGTTTCTTCCCACTAGTTCAGCTGACTACTATACCATATTTACATATCACATTACTTGTGTTATGGAGGAGCAGCATATTGGTCCCACTGTTTCATGCATCACACAAATACACACTACGTACTTTCCACATCAACCTCAAAGCAGACATATGAAGAGATGCAAGCGAAAAATTAAAGAACAATATAAGGTAATCAGGTGACGGTTAAACAGCATTAGGAACAGAAGGCTATAGCATAATGGCCCACAGATTTTGGTAATACTCAAAGTAAAAAAAAAAAAAAAACCACAGTTCTCCAGACTGACATCAGTTGTCTATTCATGCTGCAGAAATAAATTATATATTCAAACCATAACTCAAACACTACACTACATAGCTCAAAGCTTGTCCTGCAAAACAATAAAACAATAACATTCTGATGAAAAATGAACAATATACACCATTTCAACTCAACCACTTTACAGAAATTAACTTAATCCTGTAAATATTAATTTGAATTTTAAACATCCATATTATTCCATGATCTGATAGCTACTCTTTCTGGATACACAATATCATAAAATGCCAAAGAAGTTTAAAAAAAGATTTCTTAACCTTATTAACTTTGACATTTAGCCCCTTTACTACCTAGTATAATGTTCTCTTTCTCATGTCTTGCAAAGAAACGCTCCAAACTATCCGCAAAAACAGCTGATAATTTTAACTCCTATTACACCCTCTAAATGCAACTAAAATTTCAGTCAATTAAACCTAATCTTCTTAGCCTATGAAATGATTAACAGTTATGTAACTAATGATGTCTAATTTTAGCCTTCATGTTTCTATTTTTGGTGAAGATCTGGGAGAATGGCATACAGCTGAGAAACATTTTTGTATCTGTTCTTTTAGGAAGAAAGCACTGAAAATAAGATTCAACAAATATTCTATTTTCCACTAAGCAGAGAACTAAGCACATTGCAAATAGTCCTACCTAGTAGCAGCTCCAACTCCGATTACAGCAACAAACACCTAATTAAACAAAAGTCAGCATTTTTTTTTTCCAGACGGATCACAACAAAAGCTAAATGCAACTTAATTTTGCACTGGCAGGCAGAACCGAGAACATTAACATCTCAAAGTAATTTAAAGTACAGGAGATGCTAAGTGAGCTGCTTGAAAAAATGGAGAGCTACTTTGTTCCAAATACAAAGTAAATAAACAGTCTTTTCTACTGAAGCAGTCAAACAAGAAAATGTTTCAATAGTGGATATTAAGGTAATGTGTCTGAAAAATATCTCAGGACAAGGTATTGAAATCACTTTTACCCCTTTCAAAACACCCTTTTCACTCAAGCTATTTAACCCAGTAGCCTCTGAGAAAATCCCAAACACTCATAAGAACAATGACCTTTTACTATCACATATAAGAAGAACATTCACAGTGGCATGAACCTTATTTCAGACAGAGCCTTAACTTCCAGGAAAAATGAAAAAAATTTGCTTTAAAATTCAGCTATGCTAAGATGCTTTACTGGTCCTCATTTACTTAATTTTCATTGGAATATTACATAAACTTTCTACATGAAAGCGAAAAAAATCCCTGAAATCTATTCCAAAGATTTTCCTGTGATTAAGTGGTTAGTGATTTAAACTGATCTTTAACTTCATTATGTTACACATAACATCAAAATAAAATTCATCCTAAAATGTAGAGAGGATTTACTTATATGCACAGATTCACTTATTTACATGAACGTCAGATTTTCTGACAACTATCAGTTGGATTATTACAGTAGGATCTGGGGAAAAAATATCTTAATAGGTCAAAGTAATACAGGGAAGAGAGCTATAAAATAACACCTGGATCATGGAGAACATGGGATATTATTAATGTTTACAAGATTAAGTTAATTTCTGTAAAGTGGTTGAGTTGAAATGGTGTATATTAAATTCATTTTTCATCAGAATGTTATTGTTTTGCAGGACGAAATTCTCTCCAATTATGTTAACTGTTTTTTCTCAGTTCTGTACAACACAACAGCTTATCCACGATTCTTTCATTAGTTATTGGGTTAAAAGATATCTAAAAAAAACTATTGAACAATGACAGCTTTATTGCACAGCTGTCAAAGATGAAGAACAAGGAGTTGAATCAAAAAATAGCTTCTGGGCTAGATTGTCTTTAAAAGACTGGTAAGAACTAAAATGAATGTCCAGAGCAAGAGACCTTCTACGGCCCAGTATTACTGAACCCTAGCAGAACCCAAGCAAGGGTCTTCGAAGAACAGTGTCAGATTCATTAGGCACGACCAACGACTNGCCTAGTGAGTGTAGACGTGAGGTGGTGGTGGGGGGGGTGGGGGGGGGGGGTGGGGCTTCAAAGCAGTTTATCATTTCAGAGATTTGAGTTTTACAGGTAAATTTACTTAATCTGTGGCATGTGTGCTACTACTACATTCACTGATTACAAATCAGAATTACAGCAACCTGACGTTTACAGGAAGAAATCCATACGACATTTTTCCAGAAAAGGAACCAATTTAATTTCACTTCTTAATGACTCCTTTCACTTGGTTTTCTTGCGAGATCTCACATGTGCCTACATCATCAGTTGGAAAAGCCCAACATATGAAAACTCTTATATAAAGCCTCCCATAAAAGAAGAAAAAAAATATATATTTATTTATTCTCTCTCACCTTTGGCATGACTCCAGCTTCCTTTCTAAGACCTAGTAGCTAACTTCCATTCCTAGGGTTGATTGTGAGCCCTTCTAATACCTTTGCAATCTCAATTCTAAGGATATTACTTCCCTCTGAACCATCCTAAAACTACATTTTCTGTGACTTTCTCAGGTCCCTAAAGTGGAGGGAACCCTGCCTGCCTAAGTTTCATAGTTCTGATCCCAGAATTTAAAAAGAGGTAACCTCACTCAGGCTGAGTTTTTTTTTCTAGTGATGACATCTGTGACTATCTTGGTCTGTAGCTGCATGGAGTTGGGGGCCTCAGAATCACAGTCTCACAATGACTTTTCCCTTATGTAATTAAAAAAAAAACACCAGTTTTCCAGTTGGAAAGCTCTAGCCAGGACATAGCCAGGACTATTCAAAAAGGTCAGAAAACTGTATGCTGCTAATTCATTTTCCTGCCTTTAAGAGTGCAGCTTTCTGTAGGAAAGAGGGAAGGACACAAATAACTCGTTCCAACTTCATAACGTGCTACTAAGATATTGGCCCAAATCACCAGAAGGAAACAAAAAAATTACAGAAACAGAATGGTATGGCCAGTCTGCCAGTAGACCAACAGCGAAGCTCCAAACAGAACTTCTAGCCTTTGGATAGTCTCATGCTCACATTATTCATTAAGCTGTACCGTTTCCAAATATTGGACTGCAATACTGACTAGGGTAATTTCTAATGAATAGGAAAAAACCTTTATACATCTACAAACAGATATGTAAATGTACTTATGCTCAGTAGTAGATTTGCCCTGTTCCTAATCTACTACCTCAATGAAACATCAGTAACCAAAGGAAGCCTGAAGGCTGTTACATAAACCAAGTAAGAAGAATGGAAATAATCACCCTTGACAACTCAGTTCCCTTTCTGAATGCTTTGATCACTAGATGTAAGTGGCAAAGACAACCAAAAGTCATTTAACACATGGCAGACAAAAAACTGAGTATCCAATATTACATCAACAAAAGATCCAGCTGCTGAATAGTTATATCCTTAAAGAATTCTAGAACCGGTACTGAAACAAAAATTTGAGATTTTTTTTTTCCTGGACAGAAAGTGGATAAACCCTTATTTTAGCTGAAATGAGATGAATAGGAAACCACAAACATTGCTGGCATCCTCTCTTCCATGCTTAGCTTCCAGGTTATGCCCCCTACCACAGTAAAAATATCACCTAATGGTCCTGTTGCTATCACTATGTTCTGCATTTCCCTGACAAATCCTACAACAAATCCATAGAAGGATTCCAACAGATGTTGAGCCAGGTACAAGATACGCCTCCATTATCCACTGTACGCCATCTCACCTCAAAGTCAACAATTCCTGAAAAGTCGTTCCTCCTGCCAGCCAAATGGACCCCAAGTTCACTACAGTTTGCGAGTCCTGCCCCCATCTCCAAGTGTGCTACACACAACTCCTCCCAGAACAGAGCTTTCTTGATCTTTTTTCACATGGTGGTATTAAACTACCTGAACTCCAATCGTACATTATCAGATCTTGTGAAACCTAGTAAGGGCAGAGTCAAAATGACTGGTGCTGTTTTTAAGATAACCACTCTAAACACTGAAAATCCCATTAAATTTCAGATGAGTAAGAAAAGAGCTACTTACTGGTTTCGGCATTTTGCTTGTTTTCTTTAGTCTCTTGTCCACTTAAGTCTTCTACAAATTCTTTGTCCCCTTCTGTCAGAAACAAATGTAAAAAGGTTGTTTTTAAATTAATCATAACAGAGTTCATGTACATCACAGCAAATAGTACAAATTCCAACAGAGATAAACAAGAGCTCTACATGTACAAAATGCGCTTTTCAGCAGATAACATCGATAAAAAGCTAAGTTACCCAAGACTAGAATCTACAGGTGTCCAAAAAGTAACCTCCTTCGCAGTTTTTATAGAATACTAATCCACTAACGTTAGAATAAAGAGACATAATTCCCCAAGTGCTACACATTCTTTTAAATTCTTTTAAAAACTTTGACATTAGACATCTTCCAATACTGAAAGCCTCTAACATTACTTGAGAAGTAAAATTTGCACAAGGAACTCCAAAGCTGCAATTTAATCTGTCAATGCTAGCCAAACTTGAAATTTCATGAAAACAAAGAGAAAAATAACATGACTTTTTAGCATCAAAACTGTATTTCATGTCCATAAAAACATCCATTTGTCTCCGGGAGCAAATGATACATGCAAATGCAAGTAGATATTAAAGCAAAAAAGGAAGAAAATCTGCTCTACTTAATTTTTACTTTTTAAGCAGAAACACTAAGTTATGTCTACATGCTAATGAAATTATTTACTATCACGTTCTGCAAATTCAAAACAGTCTTTATGCCTCGATAAAAAAATGCTTGTAATTTCGTTGGTAGATCACATCCTGCCTTGACTCAGTTCATCCCAGCTCGGAATAAGGAGCTAGTCACCTTCTCACACACTTTTAAAGTAATAACTTGTATGAATCAGTCCTGCTGCTGGTCTGCAAAGAGTACCAGAGGTGGCATTGCCTTCAAAAAACTAATATAACTGTAATTACATTCACAGTAAGACGAATGAAGATAGCACGCTACTCGGAGTAATCTGAGATTCCAGTGTTATAATTCCATAACTACATCAGATGGATAAAATTTTCAGAAGTATTTGAAGAAAAAAGTTTAGGGACAAAATTCAAAACGTTTAGAGTAATTTATTTGTCAAAAGCAGGCTTTTGTATAAATGATTTCTCATTCATAAAGAAAAAAGCAAATATAAAATACTGTTACATATATTTACAAAAGTTCTATTTTCTTTGCTTTTTGACAAAAAATACATTAAATATCAACAAACATTTGCACAGCAAGCTAAGGTGCACTAGCACTTCCTTTTTTTCTTTTTCTACTCTATAGAGATTGTTTGAAATGAGAGACTGGAAAAAAAGGATAAAGGTTGCAAACAATTTAAGAAATATCAATATTGTTGGCTGGTAAAGAAAAATGAATGACTGAAAATTACAGAAAAATCTGACATTATAATGCAGATATGGAACAAATCTTGTTTAATTAAAAATCAGTCTGAAATTAAAACAGTATCTTTAAGGTATATTAATTATGGCATAATTAATGTAGCACACCTATCAAGATATAACACTATGTTTGCCTGGCAAAAAGACAATTATGTTCCAATAGGATTTTTTGTTTTGTTTTTGAATTACAGAAGGTATTCTGAAGTATTGGAAAGTATCAGTAAAACTAATTTACTACCTGAATATAAAGCCCGATATAATTTGAAAAAATGTACTTTTCCATAATC
>VXAL01018933.1:61765-82039 GCA_013399475.1 Chauna torquata
CGGCCGTCCTGCGGCCCTGAGGGGGCGGTGGGCCGAAGTGTCCCGCCGCCGCCGCCGTTTCCCGCCCCCCCGAGAACGCTGCAGGGCCCGGCGGCGGGATCCGCCCTGTGAGGGGGCGTACGGCGCTCGGCGGCCCTGAGGCCCGGCCCGCCTCCGCTGCGCCCATCCGCGCGAAGGTCTGGCGTCGCACCTCGGGGTCCCGCCCGTGCTCGGAGACGTGAGTAGCGTCCTCCCGAGTACCCTCTGGAGGCACGCGAGCCAAGCTTCGCCTGTGCGCTTTTGTGAGGAGTAAGTGCTCGTCTGGAAAAAAAAAGAAAAAAAAAAAACACTCGAAAAACTGTTTGCTCACGTAAGTGAAGAGATGAGGAGAAACAGCTCACACGTTAGCTTAACCGATCAGCCAGTTCTGAGGGCAGGCAGAGGGGAAAGAAAACGTCAGCAGTGCCCAAGCCGGGGAGCTGGCTGTGTGAACGTTTTCCAGCCCTCCGTTTTGGCCGGGGAGGAGGAGGCAGCCGCGTGTTTCAGGAGGGCCCAGCGGGTGAGGGGCGCGGCTGGGGTGCGGTGGCACGCCGGGTGTGGCGGCAGATAGGCTGGCACGGAGCTGGCGGGGAGGCAGCGGGGTGAGGTGGTCTGGGGGAAGGCTCAGGCTGTGATGGCCCTTCAGGAAAGGGGAGCGTTCACGGAAGGAGAGTGGGGCGCTGCCGGAGCAGAGAGCGCTGCCCCTGCTCCGCTCTTCCATCTCGTCGCAGGGTGATGGGACCCTCACTCCTTTTTCATCACTCAAGTGGAGGAAGGAGGCACGCTGGGGGATGGCATCATGTGTCTTTCAATATGCATACTTTCGTTTTTTCATATACAAACCCAATGTGGAAGGACAAGAAAACAGCAGTAGAGAGAATCCTTCTGAAGGACAGAGAGGTTGAGGCAGTCCCAGCCCTCTCTGTGGTCTTGCAGTTTATTTTTATTTGCAAGAAACTGAAGGTGCTCCCTGAGCTCAGTGGCAACATAGCCAGGGAGGCCAAACAGCAAAGCTCAGTGCAAGGGGATCCACTTGAGCTACCAACTCTGAGTCATGCAGCTGCTATTAATACACCTCACCCTCTGGCTGTCTGATAAAGAGGGAAAGGCTGGGGGAAGAACTGGGAGGAATTGCCAATTAATGCTGCTTCAAAAAGGCTAATAAGAACATTTTAGGATGAATCGGAGGTGGGGAGCAGGGGAAGAAGAGGAGAGTAGCCTGGCAAGCCACAAGGAATAATATCCCAGCAAATGCATGGGAGCCTCACTGACTAATTCTTTTTACACTTGTTTGGACAAAATATAAAGAACATTCCCATAAACTAGATGACTACATAATGCAATCTATGATGAAATTAAATTGAACTATATAAGCCTGTGTTTAATTGCTTCTTCTAGAAGCATTTAATGAGTTTAATCTGTGATGATTTTATGCATTTTATTGTATATGTCAAATAGGCATTTATTTTTCTCACAGTCATAACAACGGAACCTGAACATCTTGGTCTATTAAAGGTACGTTCAGTTTCCTCCCATGGGCTAAAATTTCAATTCCATCTTTGTTTTTGCCTTTCTGTTCCAATGAAAAAGCGACAGTGGCTAATTCCACCATCTCTCTTTTTTTTTTTTGTTACTTGTCCTCAAGAACATCGTGGTTTAAAACAGAATGTTTTGCAGCACATGAAACTTCTGAAGTGTCTTGCAGACTGCAGGTACATGGTTCCACTGATAGTCATCAGTATGCAACGTACTCTTCCCCATTCAGATAGCCTTTTTCTGCAGGTCAGAGCAAGATCCAAGGGGAATGAAGAAAAGCTCTTCCATGGAAAAGCAGACCCTATTCCATTCAGTGACCTAAAGGCAGGAACTTTGATTCAGACCAGAAATTGTCTGTTAGTGCAGTGCACAGGTAAAATGTGTTTACTTTATTTAACTGAATTGGAGGCTGGCATTTCTTCCAAAACAGTCCATTGTGAACTGGCTCAGGTATAGGATTATTGTACTAGGTCATGGTTCCGTGCTGTTAGCAAGTGGAAAGAAGGTGCCTTTCAACATGTGCATTATCATCTTAGGATATGGTTTATCTCTTATCCTGTTGCATGAAGAATATTATTCCTCAAAAAAGTCAAGGTAAATAATAGTCTTATCCACCCTGTCAACAATATAACGTGGTTTTCTTCTTGCCTTGCTTCCTTAACAAGGTGTAAAATTGCAGTTTGCCTGATAAAACAGGGCAGTAAAAACAAAAGTGTAGTTAGTGATTGTATTCTTTTTAGCCATGAAACTGAAACTACAGAAAGAACTATGGGCAATAAAGACAGCTTTCAGATATCCATATCAACTTAAATTACAGTTATTTAAGAGCTAGGTTATAAAGATAAAGTTCATGATAAGAATGTTGTAACTGCAAGATATAAAAGTTTGTCTTCCAGCAGTAATGCCAACATACAGCTTTTCATTAAAAAAAACAGATTTGAAATTTTCACTGCCCTATCTGAGGAATCAATCCTAGAATCAGTTGTGACAGTAAAGATTTCTGAGCCACAACAGAAAGCATTAGTCAGTGTGTTAGAATTTACTAAATTCTAAATTTTAAAGCTAAATGTGTAATCCAAGGGGCATTTACTGGACAAGGCATTTTGGAAAGGAGAACTAAAAAAAAAAGATCCCTTTGAGGAATTTCCAAATTTTTGGAGCATGTTAAATCTTATGCAATACACCTTTACTTTATCCTATAATCCAATAAAGAGTTATGCCATCAGCTAGGACAGGAGCGTAGTTCTGCCCATACCATGCCCCTGACATGAGACATTATACATGGACATTCCTACGAGTCTGGAACCCAGCCACTCTTTCTGGGAATAGTTATGCATGTGACTCAATACGCACATATTCATCTATTAATATGTTTACAGAAGCAGACCTTACATCATCAAAAAATTATTGCAGGGTAATTTAACTATTACTAATTGTATGGTCTAAAACCAAATTGTTTATTCTTTTGTTAATATTTGAATAAATATAATAGGATATGTTGCCTTAATGGACATAAATCATGTTTCTTTTTCCAACAAATATTGCCTTTTAAGGTCTCTGCTAGAAAAAAAAATTGAAAGAATTTTGTGGTCATTAGATGAAACCAGTTCACAGATATTTTAAATATTTGGTGAAATTACAGAAAAAGTCTGAAGTAATAGTTTTTATGTCTATTGTTAAATTTGTCTGTCATTTAAAATTAAATGAATCTAATTCCAAAAAGTATTTCTGTGCATTATTAAAATACAAAATTTCAATAATAATATAAGGATTCCAGTAACAACACTGAACATTCCAAGTTGCCTTTACTGAGTGTATTTATATAGTCTGAGCTTTGATCAAGTTCAAAAAGCAAAATATAGTATGGTTCTGAGAAGGATTTGTCCTTTTCTGAAATACTGTAGCTGTGTGAAGCACTCTTAGGTGTCCTTCAATGCTTTGATCCTGCAATTTGCAGCACCTCTGCAGACGTTTCTCACTGATTGCCCCAGCTCCAGGAAGATGGTGGGGAGTCCAGTTCCAGAGCTCTTCAGCTGGATATTCCCCTGCACGAGTGTTGTGATGAGGGAGGACAGCCCCAGCATGCAAACAGCTACAAGGAAGAGGGATTCTCCCTCCTCTTCAGGGACACACAGAAAACAGAAAGGATAAGCCAGGATCCCAAAGCCTGATCAAAATGTCTGAAAAACAGCATTCAGGATAATCTGCTAATGAACTGCTGTGCTGGCAGCTGGTTTGGTGTCAAACAGTTCTAGCTTCTGTTTTAATAACCTAGCTGAAGAGGCTTAACCTTTAACATTCACATTGAAACTTGGCTGGCCAGCAGCCACCTTTACCCTTGAAAATCTGCAAGGTTGTTTGCAAATGGTTTATCCTGCAGCCCAGTGAATTCCCACCAGTGAAAGACTTAAGGAAAACATTGCTTCTCTTGATGATTGTTCTCACCACAAGCAGACACATTATATTGGCTAGGGTGTGGGTGAGTGAGTAGCCCAAAAGCTTTACTACCAAACACCTCTCACATAGGATGACCTTCTCCAGTGGCACATCTTTGTTTTTCTCTTAGGTATTTAGTCTCATACTACAGCAAAGATACCACGGTGGTGTCAGCCTATCTCAGGGCCAAATTGTACCTTTTCTGCTCAAGACTGAGAGAAGTAAAATCACTTGCAGAGGCATATGGTCATTTAAGAGTGTCAAATATGGATCTGAATTCATTTTAAGTGAATCAGTACTTCCATCTCGGTGGTAAAAATTTGCTAACAATTTCTGCAAACTAAATATGGATTACCCAGTCATTATGTTCCATCTGTTATCTCAACCACCATTATCATTTTATGATTTGTTTTTGTAACAGTTGGTAACTGAGCAAAAGGGAAGTTAAGAAATTAAACTGCTCTGCAGTTAAGGTTGGGGCAAGCTGTCCAATTTCTTGTATTCCAGCTGGGAAAAATCTCTATGTCACTGCTCTTGTGTCATGTCACCCAGACATGCCTTTGCTGCATAAGGTTGTCATCTAACAGCTGACACTTAGCTGCAGTTCCTGCCTCTGGCCACTTATGTTTTTATCTCATTCATAGTTGTAATTATTATGACAAGTGCAAGTTGTTCCGCAGTGACAGTGTTGTTTTTTTAGTGACACTGTTTATTTTAGCTACGATATGGCTGTAGCTAGGTCATAGCATTGGAAATGAAAGCCATTGATAATCCTGGAGATCTTAATATCAGCAAAGTAATGTTAAGTCTTTATAATGAAATAAAATAGGAGGTAAGATAAAAGGCAGAGTTAAAGGCACCAGTCCGGACAACTTTTTTTGATGGAACTACTACGGGCAAAAAAAGGGAACATGATTACCAAGGAATTGGATGCAAGCATTTGAAAGCTTGAAAAATATATACAACTGTCAAAGCCAAAGCAAATGTTTTTGATTTCCAACCTCCCACACCCACCCCACCCCCTACCAATGCACATGTAAGCTGTTCTGAGATACAGCCATACAACTTTGTGAATAAAGAAAACCATATTAAAATACAGAGATTTTTTTTTACTAGGAATCAGCCAATGAAGTATTCTTAGGTCCTGTACCCCTCTAATTTTACTACATTTACTTGCTTCCCTATTAAGAAGCAGAAATAATCAAGGCTTTGGAAGTTACAAGTTCTCAGCCAAAATACAGTCTCAAGACTTTGTGTCATCTCCTTGTTCTACCAAAATGGACATGTCAAAACCTCAAAATGGAAGCCCGCCTTTCCTCTCAAACCTTTCCAATAGGCTAAGGTTCCTTTTCTTAAAGGGAAATTTCCTGGAATGTTTACATATATTTAGAAAAGTGAAAACTGAGGCAGACTGTTCAGTTTTGTGTTTTCTACATATGGGACAGTATGCCAGTCACATCACAAAAGATGAAAAAATGCCTGCAGAACCAAAGGAAACAGCACATCACCTCTTCAGAGGGGATATTCCAGAAAAGTCTCCCCAACCCACCCTTACTAAGAAAATGTTCTAGTTATAAGAAAACAAATAGCTGTTTTTGCTGATGTTGTTTTCAGCTAAATTGTATGTAACCCTTAATCATGAAATTCTGCTGGGAAAAAAAAAAGCACAAGCAAAAAAAAAAACCAAACACATCAGGCCACGAACTTTATGTACAGAAGTAGAAAGCAAATACAATTCCTTTCTTATTTTGAATGCTGTGCCTCCTTTGAAATCAGTGGTTTACTTCAGAGTTAATCTGCTAGTAGAGAGTACAAAGTAGCAGGTCAGCAGACATTCTGGCCTTTACAAGGAATTTAAGAACAAAGAGGCTGAGCTGGTACTAGCAAAATCATGTGTCTTAAAAACAGCTACAACTCTGTTGCTGTGTGGCCCTGCAGATTGATCTTTTTCACCTCTCTAGCACAGCAAGTGAGGAATGTATCATCGGGACTCCTCATTTGCAGAAGCTAGACTAACCTAAAGGCTTTATCAGCACACCTACAAAGATGCAATTTTGATTTGGCCTTAAGAAGGCGTGCTTTTGCAGCAGATATTACATTGCAATTTAATGTTATCAGAACAAATCACCCTTGATTAACGTTCAGCAAAGACAAACATAAGGAAGGAAAGAGATAAAGGTGAGATAATTCTAGGATGCTAAGAACTTCAATATGCTGCTTCTCCAAGAATATTTTTAAAAACTGCTCCTTTTTCATTTTGCCATGTGTGAAGAAGGGCTGAAAGATTTAGTGGTATTTACTTGCTTTTAGAAAAATTATTAAAAGATACAGTCTTTGGCTACCCTTAAGGAATGCTAGTAGTTGAAGAGCCAGGTGAATTAGGATATTACAAAAGTACCAAAGCAATGAAATACGATAAAATTGAAACAAAAAAAAATTAGTTTTACTTAGGCTCCTTTAAGGGTCTGAACTCTGTTAATGACTTTGAATTACAGTCATTCAGGAAGCTTCGGAGTGAACAAAGAGTGAAAGGGTGGAACATAAGGACAGATTTGGTACTTCAGATGCTGCTGAAGTTAAAATTACAAAAAATAGGGAAGTTGCTCCATGAAACTAGATCTTCTAAACAAAGCATATTTCTGCTTGCTCCCACTTACAAGACCAAGAGGAGGGTTATGCTGGTTTCCCTGCTGATGGCTCATTATCAAAATTTCTTTACATGGAGCCATTGAAAAAAAAAAAGTCAAAACCACTGAGGCTTTGAATGAAGATGGGGGTTTGCTAACTTGAAGATCTGCCCTTTCTTGCTTCTTTACATCATTTCCTATCACACAATATAGTTGAGAATTTTTTTCCTCATCGCTTTAGCTGAGCCCTGCAAACCTCATTTTTATTGTCAATCTGCAAAAGACTGGAGGAATTTCATCTGTGTAGAGGTACAGGGAGCACAATGGCAAATGAAGTTTACACAAGGCAGAGATGGTAAGAATGACTTACATCCTGCACGTTATACGGTAACAATATTGTTTCCAGAAAAATGGCTCTAGGTCACCCTGCTTGAGTGGGGCGTAGTACAAGATGACCTCCAGAGGTCCCTTCCAACCTCAACCGTTCTGTGAGTCTGTGAAAAAAACACAGCTATCAATTTAGGCAGTACAGTATATAGCCATGATCAACAAAATGTTTGATTGATACATCTACAAATATACAACCTGAGCTGAAATACTGCAAACAGATCTGATCATAGGTGGCGGGTTAACCCAGGCTAGCTGCCAGGTGCCCACCAAGCCTCTTACTCCCACTCCTTAACAGGACAGGAGCCTAAAAGACTACAGAATTAGAAAACATTTGGAGACAGTGAAGGGACAAAAAAAAAAAAAAGACATCTAATTGAATTAGAATTTTTGCCTAAGAAATGAAATAAATAAGAAGAGATTCAACCATGCAAGCCTGAGGCTTAGGAAGAAAAAACAAGAACCAAAACAAACAAACAAACAAAAAAACCCAGCTCTTTCCTGAGCACTGTAGAGTAATGGAAAGCCAAAAGGGGGTGAGTGCTCTGTTGGTATCTTTCGGATAGAAAAGGAGCTGAACAGAAATGGGCAGGCTTGAAACCTTCTATTGGCAGTTTATGCTTTGTTCTATTTCTGTTAAGAAGTCAGCCATGAAGAAAAAACATGTTATAAAGTTGAAACAGTGACATAATTACAGTAACGTGTGAAAAGCCTGGGCAAACTACCCAGGCAGAAATGTGCTGGGGGTTAGCAGTCACCCTAATCTAAAACCACACTTTCAACCTGGGGATGCAGAAGCTCCTCTAAGGGGAACAGAGAGCTCTGAAAAAATCTTCCTTGGGCAACAAGGATTACTTGTGTCCTCACATGTGATCTCCTGTGAAAAAGCACAAAATCACTGACAAGTGACTAACAAAAAGGAATAGCTGGTAGGATGAAAGGGCAGCAGCTGACTGGGAGCAACCAACTCAAATTGCGTGGTGACTTTTCAGCATACAGCAGCCTAAACTGAGGTAGGTGGTCAATCCACCAGACTTGACACAAAGGACCAGCAAGTAACGTATTGCCTAAGGAGGTAAGTAGCTGCCGCTTGCCGTAAGAAACCAGAGGACAACTCTAAATTATTACTGCTGTACTTTAGGAGAAGAGTAGCTGCTGTCCCATTTCTCTTCCTTTACTTCCTTTGTTTCAAAGCTCTGTCTTGTTAAGCCATTTGATTTGCTGTTTGTAAATGGGATGTATGATATTACTTAGGTCCCCTTTTAGTAAATATTCTTTAGAAATTCTGGGTCAAGAACTAGCAAAATGCTCGCAAACATAAAAATAGAATAGAGAACATGGTTTGTGAGCTTTTATTTTCTTAGTCTTGCAGTACAAGAGGAGGCAGACTATGAAGTTGAAAATTAGTGTGTTGGCAACTAAGTGTTATGTTTTCATCAAACAAACCAGACTGTGAAACTCACTGCTCTAGGATGTTACTGAAGTCAAAATACACAGCAAGGGTCTAAGAGGGAGTGCAACATTCTTTTGTCCTGAATTACTGTACTCCTGGATACTGTTGTTATTTATGTGAGAGGTATTGAAAAACAGCTTGAAACACAAGGTTTGAACATGTTAGTAATTAGGATGAATTCTCCATCACCCCAATTCTGTTGAAAATATTTTTGGGTTTGCTTTGTTTTTGCATCTTCTCAGAAGCACTGGGAATCAACAATAGTTAGATATACACAGTTGGGCTAAATTAACATAATACAGTATGGCATGTTATATGCTCCAATGAGCTCAACATTTTCTTAGAAATAAAACTAGGTTTAGCCCACAGAGAGAGCATGTCAGTGATCAAACTGTACATGCCTCGAGGAAAAAAGGGGAAAGAATCTCTAAGGTTTAATTCTATAAAGCAAAGTTTCAAAGAGACTACTGAAGTGCACATAATTGCTCCAAACTCTCTTTCTGAAAGGTCAATTCTTAGCTCCCTTTAGCAGACTGTAAGAAATACAAGTTACACAACTGTTCAGAAAATCCTTCATTTCTGTAGAAAGTCAGTTCTTCTAGACAACTTAGGCTTTGGGGAAATTCTTTTATGCAGAGACTCATTTCAGGTGTTACTGTACAACTGTTAGGGCTCAGAAAATCTTGTTCCCAAATGCAACAGACCGTGAAAATGCTGAGTTACATTCCTGTTTGCGGCTCTGCATAGCAATTAAAATTTATATGTTAAAATGCAATCGCCAACTGATAAGATCCTCGAAAGTGCCACTACCATTCCTCGTGAAAGGCTCTGTCATGGTTCCATCCAAGATTCTTTAAAGTTCTCTGTATTTACAAAGGCTGTTTTTAATATTAGTTCTCTCATGTATACCAAATTATGATGGCAGTAGTCCCACTATACAACTGTCTATGGAAGAACAGAATCCACCTTTTAAGGTAACTTGCTTATTTTTCAATAGCAGCCTAGTCACACTACTCCTGCCAACGGCAGCAGAGCAGAATACAACATTTTTACTTGAGTGTCTTTTTCATTAGTAGTTTTATGGTCACACTGAAACACTACATCCTGCTAGACATAGTAAACACACTGTAAAATACAGCAACAGAGGCTGTATTGTTAAGGTGATTTTACAAGCAAACTGAAGATATGCCCAACGCCTGCATAGGGGCTTTTAACACAAATATTGCGGGTAAAACCAGCAGTTGCACTGTCAGCTGCACTGAGATGTAGGCGCATTCTGTGTTCACTTCTTCACCTTGCCACATGGGCATAACCTAACTCTTCTCACCTTTTCTATTCAGAGTGGGTTTTAAATGGTAGAGTACTTCCACTTCTGTCTCTGCTAGAGCTTGTGCCACTGCTGCTAGTGCAGTTGCACGGCTGAGAACTGCTCCTGGAATTTCTTCAACAAGACAAGAGCCTTCAGAGCAGCTCTATATAAAAGGTTCAGAGCTTCTTCAAGTGTTAGTATAACCAGATGTCATTTGCTTCTCATCACATTTTCAAAAACCCTGGAAGAGACTTTTAATCGCTAACATTTTTCATCATCAGTTTAAGGTACCCAACCTGCTCATTTGTATATAAATATATTCAGAAATCAGTTTCAAAAATACTTGTGTAGTACCTGAAGTAATCTGTTACTCAAAGGTTTACTACATTCTACCTCAGTAAGTTAAAATAACAGTAAAGTTAGTCTCACAAGACCTATGAGCCTCACTAGCAGTCCTGATGTATTTGAAGAACTGTTCATATGCATTCTGGTTTGCAGAACTGGCCATCTAGATTTTTCCATATTCAGTGAAATCCAAACCACTTGACTTGTATTCTTCCTATACAGTGGGCAAAGCCACTAACAAATCTGTGGGAGAAGAAAGATAAGTAATTCAGTAAATTAAGCAAAACAGATTACAACATATTGTTTGCCTTAAACTAATCTGGCACTATTACGCTTCTTTACAGAAGATGTAAGAGCTCTAGCACAAAAATCAGATTCAGATTTCTTCCAGATTTTTTTCTTGCAAAGCAGAGGAAGATGCACCTGAGACACAGACGCGGCAGACGAGGATGTGGGTAGTTTTGGTTTCATGTAGTCTGAGTAAGTGTATCTCAACCGCCTTTTGAGGGCTGCTCTGCACGCTTCCTCCGGAACAGAGTCAGTCTGTCAGGCATAAACCCGGTAGCGCATGGGGATCTGAGAGCAGGCAAACACACCTCAGGGGTTAGCTCACAGCAAGCACGGCTCCCAGCCTTGGGTGCCAGGCTGCATCGGTATGGAGACAGGCTGTCCAGGGGCTGCTCGTGAGCATTTCTGCAGCTGACACACAGGCTGCCCGAGAGGCCAACAGCTGCACGAGCGATGGGCACACCTCGACACAGGTCGGGCTCCGGTGTATAGGGGCTGCTGTTATATCTGCTACCTTCTGTTGTACTTCTGTTAAAATATTACACACAAATAAAAGCATGGAATTCTGTCTCCTTGTATCTGAAGCTAAGTATTTTTGCTTCAGTAAAATTTGAGCGTTTTGGAATAATACCAGTAAAAACTTGAGTGGTTTTTTCTATGCAGTGGGACTAGTCTTTCAAACAAAGCTGTTGATATGTTTGCTGTGCCGGAGATTTCAGTCTTTCATACACACCCTTTAAACTACTAACCCAGCATCGATAGATATAAAGGAAACAAATTCAGTCGAGTTAATTGGCTGTCCCAACTAACAAACGGCAAAGATTCTATAGACAAGCTGGTCCACAATGACTGCAACAATGCTGGCTCAGGAAATATCTGCCCTCTGCGAAACAACTTGTAATTTCTGGAAAAGCATTTGCTTCTCCCTTATACAGCTGAACAGTTCAAGCTTCCTCCATCTTAGTAAGACACCAGCCTACACATAAAAGCTATCAAGTGCAACAAACACCAGTGCTGAAATCTCAGCTGCAGGCAAGTTGGTGGGAGTAGAACGTTACAACAAAACTTTAAAAGACATTTGCTTTTAAGGGGATTACTAAAAGTATCATGCTTAATCACATAGGGCATAAACACCGGAGCTAGGCATCCCTTTATTCGTCTTTGCAGAAGGCCTCTGCATTGTCATGGTTAGCCAAGCTCCGTGCTGGTGTAACGCGGCAAGGACTCCGCTAGCTTCACAGCTGTGCCAGTTTAAAACAAAGAATTTGGCCCAGTTTAAAACCTGAGTGCTGCAGCGCAATTCTGTTGCCTGTGCTTGTATAGAGAAAACAGAAGTGTGTTAAAGAGTAATAGTGTGTTAAAGAGTAAAGAGTGCTACCTCACCACTCATGAACAGCGGTGGTACTGCTACAGGTTGCTAACCCCAACATCATGCCAGAAGTTTGGCGAAGAGCCCTAAAAGCAGCGCAAGAGAAACCTGCTCTACAATATATATACACCAGCAGTGCTCTGCCCTGAAATAAGAGCCGACTGGCAAAGCCAGTGCAATACATTGGAAGCATTGTTTTATTGCTGCTGTACTGCTGAGATTGCTGAACGGTCACGAAAATGCCCGGTGCTGCTGCTGCACTGTTCCAGCACGACGTGAGCTGCTGCAGGAGACGGCTGCACACTGCGTCTGCTTGGTGCGCAGCAGCAGCTCATGTAAATGCTAAAGAACTGGAAATATCAGATGAGTTCTCTAAGCAACTGAGTTTCCAGCGTTGGATTACTGCCAGCTAAACTAGCACAGTTTAAAATAAACCAGAATTTCTGCACCAGTGAGTGTGTCAGATGCACTAAACCCACACAGGAGCCAGTGGTGGGGAGCAGCCCCCCGCAGCCCGCACGGCCAGCTGGGCTTTGGGTCACTTTGTTCATTTCCTGTGCTGAAGGGTTCTTGATTGCACGCAGCAATCTTGGATTACGAAGGAGCACAGGCTCCATCTCAACTGTTTTAAGTGCTGCCAAGAAAAAAGGGGACTTGGGTAAAGCCCAAGCTAGCCAAGCGCAAAATTGCCAAACCAAGGCTTTCAATAAATCAGTTCCCAGAAAGTCATGAGACTGGCATTAAAAAAAAAAAAAAACCACTCATGAGACTTTAATAATAGTTTGGGGTTCTCTTTATTTCCTTTCTGTGCTCTTATATTAAGATTTCTCTTCAAGCCTGGGAAAAGAACTTTTTGTGTGCTGTTTTTTAGATTTTCTATTCCTAGCTGATCACCTGATTTTGAAATGATAGAAAGAAGGCTTTGATTAAAATATTATAAAAATTATAAAATTTAGTGGCTTTGAAAATACCTCTGTTCACATTCCATACGCAATATACATGCTCCTAGGGTGTCAGAGAGAAGGATCATTGTTTCTAATTCAGTTACACTGTTGGAGGCAAAACATAACTGATAAGCTTATTACAAACAAGATTTCCATGCACTGCCAAATGTGCAAGTAGCTATTGGTAAGTCTGTCGCTGTTTTTTTAACCACTTTTTATATTTTTAATATATAGCAGATATGACCATTCACATGCATAAATGTCTGCAGCATCAAAACTTTGTCCTTTTCCACATGTACATGGAGGTATCTGATTTGGAAAGGTCTCTTACACAACTGCTTAAGTACATCTTAAGAAGCAGAGCGCCTGTATTGCTTTATACACTGATTAGCATTTTTATTTTCAGTCACACTAATTATGACTTCCAATGAGAGCGAACAACAGCAACAAAATCTATTTCAATTTATAGCTTTTGACCAGAGAATATTTTTGACACATATGCATTTATTACTTCAGTTTCTTGGTAGTTCTCCACATTCCCATTTTTTATTCTGTATGTTCATTAGAAATCTCTCAATTGCCTACTTCTGGATGCAAAAATCAGATGAAAACTTATGCGTCCCTTCGCTACTGACGTGTTCAGTGCTGTGAGCAAGGTGGAGCCCTAGCTTGCTGTGCCTCCTGGTGGACACACAAACCTCCTGCCTTAATACACTACCTTTTTACCTCAGACTTTCTCTAAGAAACTCATACTAAACTCTTTCTCTTGTGTAACTGAGCTGCTTCTCTTTACAGACTGATAGGCTACGATTAAAAATAAATGCATTCCTTCCCAGCAGGCTACGTGAGGATGCATTTTTCAAAGGTAGTAAAGACCAGCATGCAGGACCTCACACATCACTCACTCCGCTTGCAAGTGACAGTACAGCAGGGTTTGCAGAATCTACCTTGCTTAATGGAGAGATTTTGCTTCCTCTTTGCTGCATGTGTTTTTACAAAACAACTGTAAAGACTCCTGGGAAAAGAGTAAAAATACACTACTGATAATTCATAACAGCAAAGGAGAAGTGGGCACCAGTAGGCAGCAGGATTGAGTATCAGGCTGTAATTCATTGTCAGCATGAATCTTGTGCGGTCGGAAGATGGCTTTCTTGTTTAATTGGAGCCTCTAATTGCTGTCTAACTACTGTCAGGAGTTGGGACACTGGTAGCAATGAAAATATTGCCCAGGCCCAAATTCATTAGGGAAGGTCTGGTGGATTTTGGTCCTCAACTCCTGTCCTCCAGTAAGAACTCCACAGCTTCAGCTTCAGGGTGTTACTACATGCAAGAATATTAGCAAGGAGTCAGACCAAAGAAATGTCCATTTAGTGTTTGACCAAAGGTCACTCCAACGAAGTATTTTGCCTCCAGCAACTGTGAAAGTCGACACCTAGGAAAGAATGTGAGAATGAAGCAAGCATAGACTTTCCCTGAATATTTCTCCAGCTTCCAACAACTTGCACATCAAGGATTTCAGACATGCGCTAGACACAGTGTTTTCATACGTAACAGCCTGCAGTGTATTTCCCTTTCATGAACTTGTACAGCCGTATTTTGAACACACTTTAAGATCCCCTACTGAAGGAGACAAACCTTCACAACGGAAATATAACTGGCTATAACTCTGTGATGGCATATTCTGCTTTGTTTTGAAAATTCCACATTAAGCTGCCCACCACACTTTTTCAACTTATCATAGGAAAGAGCTGTTACTATGAACTGTTAAGGATAACATGAAGTAGAAGAATTTCAGAAGTTCAGAAGAGTAAGAAAAGCTTTCCTGTGAAAAACTCATAGATTTTTCTATTAAAGAGTATCAAGACTTCCAGACAACTAACTTTAAAATCCTCTACTCAGAGATGAAAATTCTTGCATAGATTTTGCGGGCTCATATGTATGACAGAACTGTGGCTTTGGAGCAAAGAATTATTTACAGTTTAGCAGAATTCCAGAGCAGTAATTCACCCTCCTGTCCTAAGACAGACCTGCCTCCTCAGCTGTCCTCTGGTTGGGTAATACCAGCCTCTGGCTGATTCCCAGAGCTCCACCTCTCTGAATGACAAACTCCAAACATTTCTATCTGCTTCCCACTGTATTTCAGGTGCTATAGTGAAACCAGTGAAGACAAAGCAATTGGAAACAAAACACTCTCCTGTCCTGCTGCACTGCGGTTATCAGATCCTCACCAACAAAAGGCCACAGTTCTCAAATCCAAATCACCCTTTAACTGCAGAATCGAATCGCTTGGCACTATAGGCAGATTTTGATGGTACTCAGATTACCTGCCTTTTACAGAAAGGCTTACAAACCACTTTATTTCCAAAATAAAAACAACCACCTCACGTACATTTTACCTCTCCATTAATCCCTCATCCGCTGATGACAACACCTGTACATTTCTGCCTTCTTTCAAGCAGGGATTACTTCAGACCTCACTGCCCCGAAGTCCTCCTACCTTCCTGGGCTGAAGGTAAGAACAAAGTGCCCGGCCTGCGTGTCCCACTCGCTCAGCCACAGACTGAATCTGCCCGTTTCTGACTGGTTGGAACTTTCTATGATCAATGACTACATTTTTATTGCCAACAGATGGTAAGTTTGATTGCTTAAAATTAGATCAAGGTCTCTAGTACCGAAGTGCCAGAGGCAGGTGCTGAGAAAGACCTTGGTCATTTATACAGTCTCAAAATTAGAAAAATCAGCTTGAAGAAATGCCATAGTTTGGAGGAAAAAACATTTAGAAAATCTACTGTATCAGCAGCTCACATCACCACTCCTGCCCCCAGTCACATGAAAGCTGCCAAGAGGAAATGACATCGTCTTTTTGACAAGGCTCCCCTGCCCTTTTTTTTTTTTTTTTTTTTTTTTTGAGGGCTTGGTTGCGCTGAAGAAACCTCTTGTAATCAAACAGCAACTGTAGCCAGAGGACTGAACTGGAAGAGTGATGCCAGGAACCAGAGTGAGGAATCCCAGTATGTCACTGATCACACTGCCTTAGATTAGAAATTTTGGATGAGATGGTTCAGCTCCCGTGCCGGTTAACAGGAGACAATCACAAAAGGAAAGCCCCACACGGACTATGGATCCTTTCCCTTCCCTGGATCTCCTGGAGTTACTAAACTGAAAAGGTAAGTTGACTCAGTTTTCCTTCCAATAAAATCCGGGTTAAAACACATGTTCACACAGAACTTCAATAATGACCAGAAAAGCTAATCATATAGCAAAGTCTGATTACTTGGCAGATTTTTTATTTATTTTAAAAATCTTTTTAAAACAAAAAAACCAGCTGGAGTTACATTCTGGAGATATGCCTTCATGCCATGTCTCTTGCAGACAGAAACCAGGAGTCACAGAGGTCATCTTTAGTAACTTACAGAGATTATCTGCTGATCACTTGTATGCATGCAGAATGTTTTTATAATCCTGAATCCCAGAATATTACACCAGACAGAAGAATATGTGATATCGTTGCTCAGCAGCATAAAACAATCCAAGCTGGGACTGCTGCTCTCACAGAATAAACCTTGCCTTGCACAAGGGGGCTGTAAGCTGGTTGATGGAACCAAAATGGCTGGAAACAGTTTACTTTCTTCTTCTTCTTCTTCTTCTTCTTCTTCTTCTTCTTCTTCTTCTTCTTTTTTTTGCTAGGTTATTTTTAGCACAGATCATCTCTATGAACCCACTCCACAGCTGGCTGCATGAACACTAAACAGCATAACAGAGGGAGAGGCAGGGAGGAGCAGGACTGTAACACCTTCACCCCAGATTCCTATGAACTGCCATGGGACTATACCCCATTGCCTCAATGATGAAGCTGAGGACAGAAGATTGTGTGAATACACGTGTATCATTTTGCAGAAATTGTTTGCCATCTAGTGGTTTGTTGGACTCCTGCAAACAGAAACTCAAAAAATAGTAAAGAACTGGAGAACATAATTGTAAAAAAAAAAAAAAAAACCTGTTTCCCAATATGCTAGAACCCATAAAAATGCACAGGAAAGATGAAGCACCTATCGCAAAATGTTTGCCATTACAATGAACATACCATGGAGACAACAAAAACTTGCACACAAGCAATGTGAGATGCAGAGAGATGTCAGGTACACACTGTTAAGAATTTTTTTCTCTTATATTTCAATCTGCTACTTTTCATCCAAGTGTCCTGACCTAATTTGCTCCACCACTTTCTTCAAGCTTGCCCACCCAAAAGCATACATTATATAGAAAATAGAAAGGAACTACACAGGAGGGTTCTGTGTTTGGGCGTGGGAGATGTCAGGGAGCAGCAAGAGCTGGCAGCTCTGCAAGGGAAGGTGGGATTCAAGCGCAGTAACAAGGCAGGCGAAGGCAGTCACCTCACCAACAAGGAGCCAGGATGTGGAACAACAAGCCAGGGTCAAGACTGGGTTGGGAGATAGCGGTCAGGATCAGCAACAGTCCAGTGGTCACCCCGTAAGGCCACAGTGACAAGGCAGGTCCGAGGCCATGCCAGGATGCCAAGCCAGCGAGTCCAGGTCAAGGCCAGACTCATGGAGATGCGAGATGATGCGCATACAGCTGCTACACGGCTGTGCTGCGCCGCAGGCAAGGGCCAGCGAAAGCTTCAGCTTAAAAGTGGTTCCCAGGGGAAAGGAGAGGCAGTTCCTCGCTTCTAGCTTTTTTCACAACAGCTCTTACCAGCTGACCTGGGACTCTGGCAAATAAACTTCTCCACAGCGGTAATGCGCTCTGGGCCATGGTAGTCTGAGGGCTGCAAGAGAGCTCGAGAAGATGCTGAACACTGGGGTAAAGTTGTTTAATGGAAATGGTCTTATTCATAAAAATGATGTATGAATGAATATCCCAAATGAAAAGAGATTGAAGCAAAGTCCAGAGCTTACTGTGTTCAGTTTGGGGGAACCAAGAACTCTTGCTGTTGACTACGGCTTCATTAATGAGAAGCAACTAGGGACATCTGGTTTATTAACTGATGACAAAATGACTCGGGGCCACTAGTTTCATGTGTACATGAAAAAAATCAGATATAATCCTAGGATGTATGATGGTTACACATTTCCATTGGAGACACTGTACAAGTGAATGTACTATCTAACAAGCTGCCCGTGTTTAACGTGGGTAAATTCAAACTAGCATATGCACAAATGACTCAGTGGGATAACCAGAAGAATTACGAAAGAGTTTCCTGTCTTGTGAAAGCAGATTCATAAAAAGAGGCTAAAATAAAATGGCTGGAGGGGATACCACAAATAGTGGGTGAACATCAGAAGGGACAAAAACCATTTAAACTCATGGACAGCACTGGCCAAGGAAAAATTAGCATAAATTTTCCTACACTAAAAATTAAATAAATTTTGAAAATTATTTGAAAACTTTCATTTATTTTATTTAATTATTTTGAAAACTACTTGAAAATTAATAAACAACTAGGCTCTCCAAACTTCCAAGGAGTGAAATTTTGGGGCCTTTTTTTCAGTGGGGTTAATACCAGGAAAAAAAAAAACCAACAAAAAAACCAAATATTATACGTTTAGTTGCTTGAATTGCATGTGCTCAGCAAAGGTTTAGATTAGAAGGTCCAGAGGGTCCCTTTCAGATTTATTTCCTGCATTAACCATTAATTTATGACAAGCAGCCTTCTGGTTAAAGTCAGACTAGATTATCTGATGCACTCTTTTGACCTTACGATATTAGAAATCCTCATGAAGCTGAAGTATTCGGCTATATACTGCCTTACATGCACACATATATGATCCTATGCTGTCCTGACAATGCTAAAATAAACCACATTCTTCGCAGCCACATTCTCTGGTGTTGCAGAAGAGAAAAACCTAATGAAACAGAGCTCTGCAAGGGTGAGGGGTTACCTGTATACTAGCTGAGGATCTGGCCTCATGCTATTTATTTCAGTGACTGCTATACGATATATTCAAGTATGTTGACTGCATTTATGTAAATATATGATTTAATAAACATATTCTGTGCATTGATTTCAGTTATATTTAACAAATGTAACTCTATGAACAGTATATTTGAACAAATGCTAGTAATTGAAGAACAACTGAAAGAAATTCTGCTTGCATTACACAGTGGTAACCTTGCTGACTTCAGTTTCTTGAAGCCTTTGTGACAGGTACAGTTTTCAAGGAAATTGCCTAGCAAAATATGGTCAGCCTCCTGTCAGCCGAAATTTAGGGATACATTTAGGTACATGTGCATCTAGGTAACTGCAATACTTTTAAAACGCCATGCTAAAGCTAGATGGGGACAGCCATACATTTGTTTTATGGAAAGAATACTGGATTGCAAAGGATAATGACAATAAATAAATTTGCCATAAAATTGGCACACTCAAGCACTTGGTTTATGGACAGAAAGTTTGGAGGCTCTTTACATTTCCACCACAACCTTCTCCTCTAAAGAAAATACACCAGTGTAAATTAGATATTATAATGCTGTCTCCCTCATTGATCTTACTCTGAAGCAACAAAAACACAGTCCTGAAATCGTAAGGCATCAGGAACAATCTTATGTACCTCAAGAACATTAGATGTAAAGAACATTTCCCCCTTTTCCCCATTTATTTTCACTCCTGTTTGAAAACCTTACTTCAAAGTAAATGCTGAATTTCTTCCTCTTTTACTCAGCACTCTCCCATTTAAGTGTGGTAGGGTGAAGGGGATCTACACAACCACATAATCAAAGCTTGTAGACCAACGTGTACATTGCAGAGAGCCGACTTAAGCCTACATGCCACCTGTAATGCTCAGGGTATCTCAAAATTTCCATACCCATATTTGAGCTCACCTCCTGCTAAAACCTCTGGTAGCACTGCTGTCCCTTTGCTGATGCCTGGGATTTAGGAGTTGATCTTCTGTCAGAAGGAATAGCAATGAGGACCTGGGAACTTCTCAGTGGTCCTGCCTGGCCAGCCCAGGGGACAGCTGAGACCTTCGAGCTGCCACCACCACCACCACCACCACCACCACCACCACCGCCGCCGCCACCACCAGCTCCCTGCCCGGAGCCAGTCAGCCCTGTCTGCCACATGCTGGGCCTCGAAAAGCCCCACTGGGGATTTAATGGTGACTCCTTGGGCAAGTGGTGCCAAAAATTCCCTCACAGACCCAACCGGGGAGGGGACCAGGACACATCGGGCTTCACGGCACCACGCTCCGGGGGAGGCTAGGGCTAGGGCTTGGGTTTGGGAACCGGGGAGCTTCCGGCGCCCTACGCTGTGCCCGAGCAGGAGGCCGCCGGCGCCGAGGCGGGCGCAGCAGCGAGGCCCCTCAGCGCAGCGAGGCCCCTCAGCCTAGCGGCGCCCCGCGCCTCCTGCGTAACGCCCGGCCCCTGCTCGCAGCGCCACGCCGCGCACTTTGCGTAACCCCCGTTATTCCCGTCGCGTGGCCCCCTCTCAACGCCGTCAAAGGGGGGCGGGAAGCGCGCTACGTAGACGGCGTAGACGGTTGCGAGAGCCGCCGTATCTTGCGCCGGAGGCGTGAGCGCTGGGACTTTGCCCCCGCCTC
>VXAL01018933.1:82215-106616 GCA_013399475.1 Chauna torquata
CGGGCCGGCGCTGCGTGACCTTCCCCCGGTAGCCCGCGGTGCCCTGGCCCGCTCGGGGCAGCTCCCGGCCGCCTCCTCGGCCCCTCACGGCCGCGCTCCGCCTCGGCCCCGCGGCAGCCGTGGCCCTGAGGCGCTCTGCCGGGGGCTTCCACCTGCTCCCCCCCAGGGTTTCGGCCAGGCCCCAGCGCGGTGGGCCTGTGGCGAGGCTCTGTGAGGCCGTGCTGGGGGCTGGCAGCTGGGGGTGCCCCGGGGCCAGCCCCGGTTAGGCCAGGACGGACCCGGCTGCCTGGCTAAGCCGCAGGGGCCAGTGCACCCTGGGAGCTAGGTGACAGAGAGGACAGTTCGGTGTTTGGCTGACACAGCTGATGATTTCATGGAAAGCTGAACTGGGCTTCCTGTTCGATGTTACTCTTTCACAAGAGTTCAGTGCTTGCCCCCTTTGTTTTTTAGCATGCCTGACTAGATTTGGGGTGTAAGTATGGCACATGAGAGACAGCCCAGTTCTGAAGATCTCTTCTGCCTTTGGTATAGTTTTGCTTTACTGAAGAGCGCTCCTGCATATAGGTGTGCAGAGCCCCTCCTCCCCTCACCAGTATGTACCAGTAAGTGTTGTAATGTACACTAGCCCTTTAGGCATCTAATATTACAGTCCGCAACTACAGATTTGCAACTTAGTACATGTGATCAAAGACTGTTCTAGTCTGTAGCTTGTGTATTCAAAGATCAGAGCCTACAGGTAGCTTTCAGTATTTAAAATGCAGTTTTAAAAGCCAAATTAACTTGGTTGTCAGAGAGCTTTCTTTGACTAAGAACAGGACCCACAATCAGCTGCCCAGCATTGGGGATGTAGCCTAGCCTGTTTCCAGAGGATTGGGTAGTACCCTCACCATCAAAGTTGTTTCAACATTTTGCTTTTAAATTCTGCTATTGGTGCTCTTTACTTTGTTCCAGCAGATACTTTTAATACAGAGAGGCAAACTAGCTTCTTAGTCTAGCACTCCTGTAGAGGTGTAGAGGTGTGTATGGTGCCTCTTTAGATCACTTCTCTGAGTGACTCTGCCTAGTGTCTTAAAAAATAGGTCTCCACTGACCTGCCCAGACTATCAGTTATTTTGAGGTCACTGATACAGTTTTTCATTCAAAAAATAAAAAGGTCTTTGTCAAATCATTTCAGTAATTTTAAAAATCTTGACAATTATTGAACAGGGTAAAAATGGGAGGAAACAAGCTACTGAAAAGGGAAAACATTTCCTTACTTTACTGCAACATAAGACCAATAATCCTTCAGGTCTTTCACGCAGACTCAATACAGACTTGTAAACAGACCAGGAATTTATTCACACATGTTGCACAAGTATAGCAGCAAAAGAGTTCACGCAAGCAAGCATTTCAAATGTATTGTTTATATAGTACGTTATAACCTTGCAAAATGACTTGGTAGGGAAAAAAAAATTCTTAGTTTCTTTCATATATTAGTACTTCCTCAATTTATGTGCAAGTTATATTTCTCTAGTCCTGTCTTTTCTGGACATTGGATTATTTATGACCCACTTCCTGAACTTTGTGTAGGCAGTCAGTGTTAGTCCAGCAAAAAGACTGATCATTGTTCATACAGGTAAAGTTACCTGTATTTACGTCTGGAGGATGAAGACCTAGCTAGGTAAAATCATCAGCGGAAGTGATTCTTGGGAGCAGAAGTTTCCAAGGGTTTCAGTGAGGCATGAAGCATTATGTTTGCATTCCCAGCTTCATTGTTTTTCTTCAGTCCATTTTTTTTTCCCTGTTTTCCCCATTTTTCATTTCATGGTTGGACAGTAGTTGTCTAAGAATTCTTTTACAGGAGTTTAGATATTTATACAATATTTTTGCTGAATGTTTTAAGGATTAGTTCAGATTTATAACTTCCATATTTTAAGTAAGACTTGTGTCGTAGTTTAATTCATGAAATTCTTCTGACAATTAGGTAGGGCTGGTGAACGAAACGTTTAATAAAAGAAATCTGGAAATAATAGAGAAGGTCTCTCCGTGTGCAACAAAAAGATAGTTATCTTTGTTTTCTTTGGAGGAATATAGGTGATACTTGGAAGTAGTGGCTGAAGATTCAGAAGGATACTTTTAAGGGAGGAGAGGTAGCTGTCAGGATTCTTGCAGTACGTGTTCTTTTTGCATAGGAGTGACAATGATCAGCATTTACAGTTCTCTGGTGCTCTTCAGTTTGTTTGCAATATGCTTAATTTAGGGTATCCTAGTGAAGCTTGGTAACAACGTTGATAATACTGTGGCAACCGTATGAAGAAATGAATTTTATTTTACATCTGGTTTTAAAAAAAAAAAGTTTCATTTAAGCATGACTTGGGATATTTATGCTTTATACAAATCACACAAAATATGTTTGGTTCTTTCTGGTAATCCTGAGGCTATTTACGTTTGCGTAAGACCTGGCATATGTTTCACGTTAATTTTCTGTAACTAGTTCACAGTATGGTGGTTTTTTTTTGTGTGTGTGTGTTTTTTTTTTTCCTTCTCCCCATGGAACTGATGTCTGGGTAGACAAAAGCCATGTTGCTTGAAATTCATAAACCCTACATATTGGTTCATGTAGCCGTGGTTTTTCTTTTAATGGTATCTCCCAGTCATTGAGAAGATCTGCACAGTGTGTGTTCTGTATGTCTGACTTGTCTGATTATTATGTACATACACTTCTGAAAGTATTTTCACCGGTCAGGCTCATGCACAGTAAAGCCTCAGTGATTTGTAAGTTACACTTTTCGGCCATATGAGGAGTAGTTAAGATGCCAATAGCAGAAAAACAGATCCTACTGGAAGACTAAGAAGGTGGCTTTAACTTTGTTACAAATAAATAAGTTTCAGTTTCAGTTATCAACCTGGGTGGATTAGGCCCTGCAGAAAAGATTAATTCCTGTAATGTTCTTTAACAAAACTTGGTGACTTAAAGGTAGTACTTGAGTTGTCCCCTTTCTGCGTACTGCACCAGCTAGGCGTGCACAGCCATGGTGCTGCTCCACAGCTGGCTGAAGCTAATGTAAGATAGTGGCTACAGAGCGGGGGATCCCATTCCTGTTTTCTCATTTTGTTGTGGGCAGTGGCACTTCTGTCAGTTTTCTTTGTTGCTTTAGCTGAGACTACTTTGTTTTTGTGGTTGGTTTTCAGCAAATTATTAGCAAAATGAGTCAACTCGCAGTAGTACTGGTGTAAGGATGATGGCAGGGGCCATTTGGGGTGGGGACTGCCCCAAACCATGTTTTTGTGTGAGGAAGAGAGCAGTTTAAGCTGATCATGAAACTTCATCATAAAGTTGTAGCAACAATTTCTTTAAGCTGATGTAACGGGTAGATCTGACTCTGTGCCTGTCCTGATGTTCATGTGGCCGTAGGCCTGTGAAGGCCGGTTTTCAGCCAGTTTTGTTTCCAGCGCAGTTTACTGGATGACCGCGTGTGCGCTGGAAATAGAAGGAACCAAGGAGGGATGGGAGGACTATTCTTCTTGCGACGCTGTAGTGGTATCCCAGATTAAAGTGTAATTACAGATGAAGATAGTTTCAGGTGTGTTTTGAAAACTGGCTTAGGGAGGAAGATGACTTACCTTTTACAGAGGTTCCTGTCATCTCATGGGATTGTGGCCAGACATCTTGCTATTTGGTCCGTGTTAATGGTGATTACATATCCTATAGTAGAGGAAGGGGGTATGTTTTGGATATTGAACACATCTCTATCTCCTGTTAGGATCGTGTTAGTCATGTTGACAGAAATATTTCAGTATACGAGAGTGTGCTTCAGTGAGCTTTGGAAGGGCTTTTTGGAGGGGCTTTTTGAAGAACTTCAAAAAAGACACTGTTGGTGGTTTACTTTGCCTGAATAGGAATCTATACCTTTCCAGATGCAATCTAAACCCGTCAGTCCTAAACCTCCAGTGAAGATGACTTTTGGTGAAGGTGGTGGATTTTGCTCTAGTGTATCTAAGAAGTGGGTGCCCCTTTCTTTGGTTGTGCTGTGGGAGGTGGTAACCTGAGCAGAAAGAAGAGCAGAGTGGTTACTTCTTAAGCCACCGCAGAGTGGCTTGCTGGAGGTGCTCCAATGATACCGCAGGTGACTGTGCGACATTAATTACATTTTGTAAAGATGTATCTTCTAAGATTTCTGAATTTTACTATACTGCCTCCTTCAGTTTAGTCATGCAGATCCTCAAGGTCAATCCTGCATTATTGGCTATAATTTTGGAATGAATTCATAATTAATAGTAGCCTGTGGCTGTCTTCCAGAGGATGGGCTGAGGGATGATTTGACAAAGATAGAACAAACACAGTATCGTAATGAATGAATGAGCACGTGCTGCTGCTGTTCTGAGCTTCCAGTTGTGGCAAGTACATTAAGTCTAGAGCAATGAACATGTTTGTTTTTCAAAATAAACTTCAACTTTAATTGCTAAACTTTAATTGCTAAAACTACATTTTCTTTTATAGCCAGTTCCAAAAATGGAGCTTTCTTTGATGTCCATGTTGAAATTTCAATGACCTTTGCTAAAATAAATATTTACAAAGTGAAATCCTAAGAGAACCTGTGCTCAAAAAAGCAGAATGCTTTTGGAGTATTTCCATTACTGGGAGGAGAAAAGAATTAAATTTTGGAGTTAATAAGGTAGAATGCCTTGAAAACTCTAACCAGAAATGGCAAAATTTTAAACTTGACCTAGCAGATAATGGTGAGAACAATTAACATTTTGTAAGTGCAAAGTGAGAGTCCACAGAAAAGTGTGAAGAGAAGCAGTTAAAATCAGCTCTTTTATTTGGCAAAAATACAAATAGTGTGCCTGAAATAAAATAGCTCTGACCCCCTTTGGTGAAAGGTGAAACATCAGGATTCTGTATACCTTCTAGTGACAAAAGATAGATTAAGGGTTTTTTTTGTTGTTGTTTTTCATGTCTTTGTGTTTAATGTACAGCAGTAAATGCCTGTACCTATTACAGCTTTTAAAAGTCAGTAACTTCCTTGGATTTCTGTGCTCTTACAGTTGATACTAGTTACAATTGTAGTAGTATTCAATTAATTTTAAAGATGTAAAAAATTTTAGATTCATTTCTTTAGTTCTGTTACATACTTTTCTTTTTCAGCTCAGAAGATAAAATAACTGTTCATTTCATAAATCGTGATGGTGACAAACTAACAGCCAAAGGAAAACCTGGAGACTCACTGCTGGATGTTGTTGTTGATAATAATCTAGACATAGATGGTTTTGGTAAGTAGATTCCTTGAATACCATATTCGGTGTCTAGAAATGATGATCTGTTACCAGTTTAGTAAATATATATGAATTTATTTGTAAAACCTAGATGTACTTTATTTGGATTCTTTTCCTCATGCTTTTCCTGCAGGTGCCTAGAATATTTTGGATCAAGTTCTAAAAAATATTTGGAGTGAGCTTTGCTTGAATGTTAAAGGAGGGCAATGTGGACAGAGTGCTGTCAAGGTGGAATCTGAAAGATCATAGAATGGCTTGGGTTGGAAGGGACCTTAAAGATCACCCAGTTCGAACCCCCCTGCCATGGGCAGGGATGCCACCCACTAGGCCACATTGCCCAGGGCCCTGTTGAACCTGGCCTTGAACACTTCCAGGGATGAGGCGTTCACAACTTCTCTGGGCAACCTGTGCCAGTGCCTCACCACCCTCATAGTGAAGAATTTATTCCTAATATCTAATCTAAATCTCCCCTCCTTTAATTTAAAGCTGTTACCCCTTGTCCTACTGCTATACTCCCTGATAAAGAGTCCCTCTCCAGCTTTCCTTTAGGTACTGGAAGGCTGCTATAAGATCTCCCTGGAGCCTTCTCTTTTCCAGGCTGAACAACCTCAGCTCTCTCAGCCTCTCTTCATAGGAGAGGTGCTCCAGCCTTCTGATCATCTTCGTGGCCCTCGTCTGGACTCGCTCCAACAGGTCCACGTCCTTCTTATGTTGGGGGGCCCCAGAGTTGAATGCAGTGCTCCCAGTGGAGTCTCACAAGAGTGGAGTAGAGGGGGAGAATCACCTCCCTTGACCTGCTGGCCACACTTCTTTTGATGCAGCCCAGGACACAGTTGGCTTTGTGGGCTGCAAGCGCACGTTGCTGGCTCATGTTGAATTTTTCATTGACCAGCAACCCCAAGCACTTCTCCTCAGGGCTGCTCTCAATCCGTTCTCCACCCTGTCTGTATTTGTGCTTGGGATTGCCCTGACCCAGGTGCAGGACCTTGCACTTGGCCTTGCTGAACTTCGTGAGGTTCACATGGGCCCACCTCTCGAGCCCGTCAAGGTCCCTCTGGATGGCATCCCTTCCTTCCAGCGTGTTGATGGCACTAAACTGTTGCAAACTTGCTGAGGGTGCACTCAATCCCACTGTCCATGTCGCCAACAAAGGTGTTAACCAGTGCCAGTCCCAATACCGACGCCTGAGAAACCCCGCTTATCACTGTCTCCACCTGGACATCGAGCCATTGACCGCAACTCTTTGAGTGCAACCATCCAGCCAATTCCTTATCTGTCAAGTCAAGGTGGTCCATCCGTCAAATCTGTCTCTCCCATTTAGAGACAAGGATGTCATGCAGGATGGTGTCAAATGCTTTGTGTAAGTCCAGGCAGATTACATTGGTTGCTCTTCACTTATCCACCAACGCTGTAACCTCATCATAGAAGGCCACCAGATTTGTCAGGCGCAGTTTGCCCTTAGTGAAGCCATGTTGACTGTCACCAATCACCTCTTTGTTTTCCACGTGCCTTAGCAGAGTTTCCAGGAGGATTAGCTCTGTGATCTTGCTGGGCACAGAGGTGAGACTGTCTGGCCTGTAGTTCCCTGGGTCTTTTTTTCCCTTTTTAAAAATGGGGTTATGTTTCCCCTTGTCCAGTCAGTGGGAACTTCACCAGACTGCCACGACTTCTCAAATAAGATGGAGAGTGGCTTAGCAGCTTCATCTGCCAGTTCTCTCAGGACCATTGAAGCATGTCATTAGGTCCCATGGACTTGTGCACCTTCAGGTTCCTTAGATGATCTCGAACCTAATCTTCTACAGTGGGCAGTTCTTCATTCTCCCAGTCCCTGCCTTTGCCTTCTGCAACTTGGGTGGTGTGGCTAGAGCTCTTGCCAGTGAAGACTGAGACAAAAAAGTTGTTGAGTACCACAGCCTTCTCTATACCCCAGGTAACCAGGTCTCCCATTTCCTTCCAGAGAGGGCCCACATTTTCCCTACTCTTTCTTTTATCACTGACATACTGACAGGAGTTTTTCTTGTTGCCCTTGACATCCCTGGCCAGATTTAATTCTATCAGGGCTTTAGCTTTCCTAACCTGCTCCCTGGCTGCTTGGACAATTTCCCTGTGAAGATGAAAGATGTCACCTGTGAACTCTTTTGAACTGAAAGGTTCTGGAGGCAACACAAAATGGTGCATTTCTAACAGTGTCAGGTTACTTCTGTATTGTCGTGTGATCTTAATTTGTTATGTTTTTTTGTAGCACAAATTGCTGTAGTATTTGAGTACTGAGTGAAAGAAACAACTAGATAGCTGTCACTTCACAGAGAAGAGAAAAAAAAGGTTATTTCTTATAAAAGGACTGTGGTAAAGGAGACCAATGTGTTGGCAGAATTCTAGTACAAGTTCTGGATAAAATCAAAACAGGAGGAAGTTATGAAATCTCCCTATTCCTCCAAACTTTGGGCTTTCCATGGTTAGTTCTGTGGAAGTTACAGGATTCAGACCATGCAAAGTAAGCTTTCAGAGCAGGTATTTAAATGAACATGAGTTTAAGAAATAAGAGTACAAAGTGAAGCAGGAGTGGAATTACAGTTTGCATGGGTGCATATATAGCATGGAGCAATTACAGGAAAAAAATTAAGTATGGTAGTGCAGTACAGGTTGAAATCTGAGGTATGTTTTATTTAAGTATGAATAAATTTCACTGCTGTAATAATCATTAATAGGATTCTACAAAATCCTGTTATGGGTTGTATTCAGTTGGGGAAGAAGAATCTTAAAAATCTGTAACACTGGGATAGCTAGCTTTATGTATCATTTTACTAAATGTATCATATGGGCTTATGACTAGTCTGCTTGTATTCTACCATTAACATCCTCTCAGTTAGTGTAAATACCAGCCATGTTAAAGCAGTGTGATAAAATGGGGGAAAAAAATGCTATCAATAAACTGTAAATAATCTCCAAAATAAATATTGGAGGTACTGTAACAACCTTTAATTCTAACATATGCTACACCTATTTCAATAATCATTTGGTAATGAAGCATCATGCTAGGGCAGAGAAATAATGCAACAGAAATAATGTAAAAATGTATGTTCTGTGTTTAAAGGGGGGGGAATAATGAGGAAAAATGTAAAATGTAAATCTAATCTATTCTATCACTAGGGGGCATCCCATGTGCAGTAATAACGATAGAAATGTCTGCATAAAGACTTGTAAAATCACTGTATGTTTCAGCTGCACTCGATTCATTTGCTAGTGCTAGCTTTACAATTGCGAAAAGACCTTCCACTGTTTAAACAGACTGGTCAGTGTGGTTTTTTTATTTTTTATTTTTTACTTTTTTTAAATGTATTACTATTTTCCCCAACATTAAAACACTTTAATTGCTTATGTGACAAATTTTACATTATTTGGCCTTTCACATTTTAAATTTTTTCCATGTTTATTTTTATGTACTTGAAGACATGATATATTTTAAAAATATAATCTTCTAGAACAGTGTCATGCTTGCTTTGAATATGTGCTATTGATACTGCTATGAAGTGTAACAGCACAGCGCTTTCCGTATGGTTCTTATGGTCTGATGATGAATCCCGCTGCTTATTTCACTAGCAGAAACATACATATGAAGGAATTCTTCTGAAATTTGGTGATTTGGAATTTGTTTTTTCTGTTAACTTGATGTTTTCTTTAGGTGCCTGTGAAGGAACGTTAGCCTGTTCAACTTGTCATTTAATCTTTGAAAACCACATATTTGAGAAACTAGATGCAATTACTGATGAAGAGATGGACATGCTAGACCTGGCATATGGCCTCACAGAAACGTAAGACAACATAATGCTTCGCTACATCAAAGAATGGAAAGGAGGGTTAGCAGATGAGGCAGTCCAGTATTCTTAGAATGTCTTAATCAGTTTTTAATGAATAGCTGGATTGTTACACAGATAGGACTGGCAAGTCTAAATATTGTTGATCTGAATTATACTGATGTCAGTACTGTCGATGAAATACTGATGACAATACTGTCAGTTTTTGTAAACTGAAAAGTGGCAGTTTCCAGCACTTGCTCTTCAGAGTTCTCTGATGCAGAAGTGTCAGATACTGAAGTATGACCAAAAAACCCAGTTCCTTTACCAAAAACTTTGTCACTACAGTCCTGTGTGTGCATGTCCTTGTTCTTGTTTCCCTTCCCTTCTGTTTTCTGTCTCCATCAGTCTGTAGCTAGTTAATGTATTTCATGGATGTGTTTACGTTAGTATTTTAGTTTGGGTCAGATCTTCTTTTCACAGAACTGCAAAATGGTTGAGGTTGGAAGCGACCTCTGGAGGTCATCTGGTCCAACCCCCCTGCTCAAGCAGGGACACCTAGAGCAGGCTGCCCAGGACCACATCCAGATGGCTTTTGAATATCTCCAAGAAGGGAGACTCCACAACCTCTCTGGTATTTATGTGCATTGATAAGATTGCCCCTGAACCTTCTTTTCTCTAGGCTAAAGTGTCCCACATGGCAGTGTCCCCACTTGCCATGTTTTGACTCATGTCAGGGCATTCTTTGAGCATACAAGCCAGATACCTTTTGGATGAAACTAAACCCAAAGTGTGCTCCAGCTGCTAATGGACATTTCAGTGCATAGGACTAGACTAGTGCTAGTCTGAAGTACCTCTCCATTCTGCATCTTCCCTGCTGTCACATGCCTTGTCACGTGGGTATCACATCCCCATCGCAGACCACTTCACTCCACATGCCTGTTCCTAGTGGGCTGTACTACTTGCTGGTGTACACAAAGCCTGTATCGTAGAACATAGCCACATGAGTTATGGGCAGCGACACTATGCGAAGTTTCCTAAGTTGTTTCCTTCAGGTTTCAAAGGAACTGCTTATTGAAGTTTTTGAGAATCATTCCAGTGACTTCAGAGGGCTTTATACCTGGCCTGTATAGCATTTATTTTGTAATGTCTCTGCAAAGTATTCTGAATTAACTCATTTATCTCCTTATACGAGTAATGGGGATCCTGTATGAATCATTTCTGTGTGAGGGTACACTTTTTTTCTCATTTCAGCCAATTCTTAACTTTTTTAGGGGGTTGTGAAGGCAAAGAAATAAAGCTGAGAAACCTGTTTCAGCTTCTTGTTTTTTCTTTGACCATCTTTTAATTAAAGGTTTAAAGCAAGGTGTTTTATTGAAGAACTGAAAAGAACTAGAAAGCCAGAGCTCCCTGTTTAAATACTTTTTCTCAAAGTTCTTTGGGCTAAATTAAGTTTTAGACCCTCTGAAGACACATGCTACTTCTGTCAGGTTTTCCTAACATCATGTGTTCTTCCTGTGGCCAGGGATCTTTCACATAGGTAAGAGGAAGACTTCTGGAAGAGAGTGCTTTAAGTGATTCTCGTGTTTACCGTAGGTTGCCTGGTCTTGTGCTGATATAAAGCTTTTTAATGGAGATGCACTGCAATGCTCTGTTGTAAGTCTGAGGATAAAAGTTTTTTCTTGTCAGTGACTCTCTGGAATTGGAAAGGTTTCAGCTAGCAGCTGCTGTGAAAGTTAATGCCTCTTAAAATGAGGGACTGATTAGAAAGGCTAAAACACAATTGTTTTGAATAACTGTGGAATAATAAAGGTTCTTCAAAGTAATAAGATGAGAGGGGAGGGGAGAAAGCAAGCCCTGGCAAATTAAATATTTGAGAAGAATACTGAAGAAAAAAATAGATTAGAAACAAGAATACTTTTCTGCTTTTTAGCAAACTGTTTCAGCTTATCAGAAGCAGGAAGCTTGTCTGCATGAAGAGCTAATAGGTGGTGTGGAAGGTGCACTTAAAATATAAAAAGATAATGTAAAAGCAAAGGGTTTTTTGTTTGTTTTTGTTTTGGTTTGTTTTTTTTGCAGGGGACTTCCTGGAAGATCTGTCTCTAACTGATGTGTCCATTTATTTACAAATAAATGAGTAGTAACAAATGAAAGGAGCTAGGCAGTATTCATCCAGGGCTTCTAAAGGAACTCAATATGACATTGCTGAGCTATATCTTGTGAAGTTTAGCTAGTTGGCTTAAAACAGCTTCCAAATGAAAGAAATGGAAGGTAGCAAACTAAAATAACATCATTGGAACTGGAGAACAGTGAGTCTGATTCAGTACTGGATGCTTTAGGCATGTGTCTATTGGCTGTTGCTTTTTATAGTTTCTGCTAAATAATGGTAAGGAAAGAATTCAACGAAGCTTTTGCAGAGGGAAGTAACAGACGCAGGAGTTGTTCAAATGAGTCACGGAGCATGAAGAAAGATCTTACAGTTCATATAGTTTACTTAGCTTCCAGAAATCCTGTACTAAGTTTTGAGTTGCAATGGGGTAAGAGCAAAGGCCCTGTACAGGATAAATAATTGGTCAAAAAATCACTTGTCTTTCAACGGGATAGAAGTACGTGGCTGTCTTGTAAGAGTAGGCGATCAACAGTGTGATCTGAAAGTCATCTGTGCTAGATTTTATGTAGTAAGCATGTTTGTGAAAGACATGAGAAAAAAGATGAAGAGTAAAATAACAAAGTTTGCATACAGTACTGTGCTACTCTGTAGTAAAATCAAAAACTGGCCTTGATGGCACCTAGAAGGATCTTGTGCAATTGAGTGATGGGAAACAAAATTTGGTGTTAAGAGATGCAAATTAATACGTATGGAGAGGCAGGTGGAACAGTGGTAACTGCATACTTGAAATGGACTGTCAGCTAGCTCATGTCTTTCCAGGAATGTCAGTTTAAAGTTTGGGGTAAAAAAATACCTCAGATAGGTAAATGGAGCATTATCAGTATGAGGTAGGAACAGGTAGAAAAACAGAAAACAGTATTATATGACAAAATAGGGATTAACTGTATCTTTATACTTGTGCAATTCTGACTTCCTGCCTCTTAAAAAATTTAAAAAAAAAAAAAGAATGAGAGGAAGTAGCGGGAAGGCCCATAGAAATAGTTAAGGGTGGAATGGCTTTCATGCAGGAATTGACTAAATCATTCTTTTGCGGGGTGCAGGCTTCTTAGGCTGTTGGGGGTGGGGGTGGGATCTGGTTAAAGGTTTATAAAATTGTAAATACTGTGGAAGAGGGTAGTTTGTTTCTCACAGTGTTGTTTAGCTCTACCTAGTTTTTTGTACTATCATGTAGCAGCTCAAAAAAAAAAAGTTATTTCAAATGAAGTTAAATGCATTGTCATAGTACAGAGTACATCTGTAGTTTGCATTGGTTCTTATTGAAAAACAGAAACTTCAGTCAAATTAAGTCTTGCAAACAAATATAAATTGCATCTTTCTAACAGATATAATTTTTAAAGCTGCTGTTATGCTTACATATTTACAAGTCAAAATCTTCTGGTAAAATATATATTTATGCATATATTCCAATAATGTGAAGCTGATGTATATAGTCATTTACATTCGGGTATAGCTCTGAATTGGGAACTTTAACAGTTGATCACTACATGCTTGAAAGTGTTCTGTGTACGTATTAATGTAGTATCTTTTTTATGATCTCTCTGCCTACGTTCCTGTACTGATTAAATTATTCAACTGGTGACATGGAATACTGTCCATGCTTATTGCCATTTAGATATTCTATACTTAAATACCAAGGCATATGTGTTGAATTAACTGAATTCCTTGAAAAAGCAGGGAATTAGTCTTGGACTCCAATGTTAAAACAGCAGAGAAAGACACTGCCCGTTGCTGGACTGAAGAAGCAAAACTGGAAGAGAGGATTCATTCTGTGATAATATAGTGATTATTGAGATTAAATATGGTTTAAAAAAAGCTGTTTAAATCTGTCTGGTCCAGCACACAAGCTGCATTAATTCACTTCTTTCTGTGAACATAACGTTTTCATTGGGTAGGTGAATTTGTAGGATCATAAACATGCTTTTCAGAATACATTCATGTTTCCACAGAGTGTTATCATCCGCTTGCTCATGTTAAAAACTTAATCCAGTTATCCTCAGCTGTAGTTTGCTTCATTGTTTATGAACTGGTAAAAAGTTGGCAGGCTTCTTTAATATATGTAATTTCTGGCAAACATCGTGTTACGCTTGCAATGAGGGAGTTCTGAAGAGATGAAGTTTTAGAGTTTTAAAAGATGCTGTAGCTATCATTTGTACATGTAATAAGGTAGTTAGTGTGTCCCATGCAGTTCATGCGTACTCTCCATTACCTTATCACAGAGCTTTTTTTTTGTCAATGTTAGTCATAAGAAGATGCATCCTGGATACCTGCTTAGGCAATAGCCATGTTAAGAGGAGGTAAATGGAAATTTTGTCTTGTAAATAGGGAAAAATCTAGAACTCCTGGTAGAAGTTGTGCAAAAAAAAAAAAAAGTTTGACTTGGATGTGAGCTTTTAGAAAGATACAAGGGATAGAAATGGAAAGAAGTTCCTAATCTCTTCTCAGTCAGGTTGTAGCTTGTTGACAACCTACAAAAATTCAACTAACCTAAGCTGTCGGGTGCATTGTTCAAATGCATGTTCAGTTTTCTTGGGCTGTCTTCAGACCCCGGATGGGTTAAGCTACGCTTTAACTGAGGTTTTCCTTCAGATTAATTGCCGTCATCTCTTCAGAGATGCTGAAGACCTCTCAGGAGATCAAGTGTCTGTCCCTACCCTTGACTGAACTACTAGTGAACCACTGGAAACGGAAGGGTCACCATTATTATGTGTTGTCTCAGCAAGTGTGAAGTACTCGGTGTTAAACTTCCCAATGCACTGTAGCCTGTTACTTAAGAATGTAAACCATGATTTCTTAAGAATGTAGCCATGATTAATGCCACATATCTTTGCATTGATGCAAGCAATTTACTACTGGTCTTGATTAAGACCATGCACAAGGGGGACTGTTTCTGGGTCATGAAGTGTTTGGGATGGCTGAATGTCGGGGAAGCAGGGCTGTAAACACTGTTAGATGTATGGTTGGCTAGAGCTAAAGACAATGTTATTTCCTTACAGATCACGTTTAGGCTGCCAGATCTGCTTGAAGAAGTCAATGGATGATATGACTGTTCGAGTACCAGAAGCTGTTGCTGATGCTAGACAATCAGTAGATATGAGTAAAAACTCCTAAAAGAAAGTATCGTAGGAGTTTTAAAGAAGCTTAATTATTTTTATAACTTATTTTTAAATGTGTAATTAAATATGGAAATTTACATAATTGTGAGTTATTTTATATGACTATCAATACTAGATTGATGCTATTTTAATTTTCTGTATAGAACCTCCTATATTTTTACGCTTAAGATGCAATAATACTTCTAACTGATCGTTGGGCTATAAATGTTAGCAATTGTATTACAGATTTCATATAATATTACTCTGCCAAAACCTTTAATGAAGTTTGAAAACTGAATCACTTTTACAAGACTTCTTCTAAAACCCGTGGGAATTGCTAGGTTTCAGACCTGGATCTGTTAGAGAGCAGAACTTGTAAGACTGCTTTTTAAAGTGTTGCCATGGGAGATGGTATGCTCAGAACTAATTCACTTTCTCAGTAAATACGATACTTCCGTAGCAAATAGTGGATTTTCAATGTAGAGATTTTCCAAACTTTGGAAACTCATTAGAGATGTGGCAAATTCTGTCTTGCAAAAATACCGTTAAAACCATAAAATCTAGGGGCCAATAGAGTATGTGGGCACCTGCAGCTTAATCGTTGCAGTACGCCACAAATGTGGAGATTGACGCGGCTTGGAGTGAAGGCTTGGAGCTGTCCGACAGGAGAGCACAACCAGAGGGGGCGAATGCAAATTCTTGCCATTCTGTGAAGCTTGGATGGCTGAGTTGGGGTTAAGAGAGCAGGGTTTCTCAAGATAAGGTTTGTTCTGAATCATTGTCTCTTACTTTTTGAATTTTAAGCTTGTTCAGGAGGCAATCTGATGTTAGCTAAGGCATTCAGACTGAAGAGAATCCTGGGTTCTGTGCCTTGCTCCTGGAATCATTTCAGTGATTGATGTGAAATGACCAAGTATATTTTTTCCATACAGATGCACTAGATTTCCCAGAAGGGGTAGGGAGACCCTCATGGGGGGGTGTCATGTGGAATGATGATTGAGAGCTTTCAGGTGGGTCTTATTTTAGTCATTCTAAAGTAGGCCAAAATGACATAATGTATCTAAGACTCTTTATTAGTTTCCCCAGTTTTTTTTTTTTGCCAAAATAATTAAATTGAATGGCTGTCACTGATAGAATAGTTGTTACCGTTATAACATTACTTTAAGATTTTGGGCATATTTTTATGTATATAACATGTTTATTTACATTTGAATGATCTAATGCATTCATTAATGCCTTATTTGAACTGGTGACAATTACATCTTTTCTTGCATTATATTTATGGGAGAGGAAAAAAAAATACTATTTTTCCGGTGTTGATTATTGGAATTATTTTGAGCTTCCTAAAGGGAAAAAAAAAGTCCCTCTTACAAAAAGAAATATTTTCTAGAACTGTATTGAAAATAATAGATCTAGTTTGGAATCCTTGATTTGCTCTCTGAGCAGGTATTTGTTTTGTGGTGTTCACTCTGGACTTCCCCCTAAAGCAAGGTATTTTTAATGCAGTCAGCTCAGAGAACTTAATCATTAGGGGTTTCAAAATTCGCTTGGTATCTCATCTAGTTAAAAATATGACTTAAAAGTTTAAATTTCCTGGCTTTTTGAAAGATGGAGGGAACGAGGTTGAGTAGAAGGGTGGAAGTAAGCTGAAGAAGTGTTCTGAAGATACTGCTGTTTTCCTTTGTAACTGCTGTGAGTAACCATAATTTAGAGGTTACCCTCCCACGTGATAAGATAAATCAGCTCTGTTTGTGTTGCCTTTATCCTGAGTTCATTTATATACAACAGTTCATATTAAATATTGAACTTTTTTTTTTTTTTACATGAGGCAAAGCTCCTTAGCTTCCAAAAGAGAACTGAGGTCATAAGCAGATGTACTGTGCATTTTTACATGGGAAAGAAGAGATATCTGAGGTTTCGGTATAGCTGTGGCATTTGAGGGTGGGATGTGTTTGATTGTGTTTTGTGTTCTTGTTTGTTTTTTACTTACAGCACCAGGCACTTCTCTTGTGGGAATCTTGAAGTGCTTAATACTGTGCTAAACAAATGTGGAACAGCGATCATGCAAGTTTTCCTTGTAGATCAAGGTTGTTTCGTTGTGCATTTCATGTGATAGCTTCTTGTTACAAAGACTTTGTGAGTCTCCCACAGCGTGCCAGCGGAAGGAATTATTTAGTACAGCAGTATAGCAAGGCAAAAAAAAAAAAAAAAAAACCATTTCAAAGCTCATTTTGAATTCTAGAGGTACCCCATAGTGCATATAAATGGAAATCTTAGAAGGCGACAGAACTGGCATGTAATCCCCAGAAGGCACATCTTGGATATACTTGTTTCCTTATTGTCGAAATGATTTGCAAATAAATCTTATTTTATACTACTTTCTGACACACCTTGTTTGTATTGATTTTTCTTTCCTTTGAATGTATTTCTGGGCGTAAAATGGAACTTCACAGTTAATGGTGCACTTTCATATATAAATGTGAGTTCTTGCTCAATGACACAAAAAGCATCAAAACTGGTTAAATATGTTTGTTTACTTCCTTGTCCAAATAAGGACTACAGGTCACTGGCTTTCTAAATGCACTTACTTTCTCTGTTAAACCATTAAGTCACTGGGTCTCTCCTGTCTCTCTTCCCCTCAAAAATGAGAAAATCGGAATTGACTTTGTTCACTCTGTTTCTAAGCTTACTTTAGTTCACAGCATGTGCCTACAGTGTGGGACAGAAACAGCCCTTTGATTCACTAGTAACGGGGGAAGCTGCCTTCTGATTCCTACAACTTCTGTTCAATTTCTTGGGCTAGAAAGGCCGTTTGGGTTTGCTTGCTGCTGTGAGGAAGCCAGGCAAAAACCATCCTCTGGCAAAAGGAAAGGTCTAGTAATCTCTTCTGCCTTTCTGAGTGGCGTGGAGAGCTCGTCTGGGGCTCCAGGTGGCATCCCTTCCCCACCAGCCCCTTACAGCCCAGCAGGGATGGGGGTCCCACTGGCTTCTGTTCCGGACGAGGAAGCTGACTGCAGGAGCCAGCAGTCCCTCTCTGTGTTTCTGTGACGTTTTGCGTGCTTGTGAAATTCTGTTCTTGGTAGTGTTCGGCGTGATGTCTGGAGGGGAAGGAGATCTCTTGCAGTTTCACACCCCTGCATCTAGTCCTGCCAGGGGAAGTTGCCATCGTCTGGGCTGCAGGCTGTCTCCGCGAGAGGAAAAGGCAAATTCTACAGGTAGTTTGTTACTTTCTTAGTAAGAAAACTCCTAAATCTCGAGTTCACCACTTTTGGCTACAGGGCTCCAAAAAATTTAAGGCAGCTACATCTAAACTTCACATCCACATTGGAGGCAAGTTGAAAAGGCCAGGTCCAAAAAAGCTGCAGTGAAAGGGGCAGTGCTGCCGCCACACACTTGTCTGGGCTAGGGCGAGGAGAGGGGTCCCTGCAGCCTGACTTTGTTTTGCCCGCACAGAGGACAGTGCGGTGTACAAAGACCAAGAAAATCCTCGTCCCTTGGGATGAAAAAGGAGAAATAAATCTTCAAGGCGGGGTGGGGGGGAGAAACTCCAGCTGAGTCACAAACGAAAACAGTAGAAAACATCAGGAAGAAGCTGCAGCTGCTGTAGATGACTCAATAATTTCTCTTCAAATGATCTGAAAAGATAGGAAAGGGGAATGGGGATTTCCTGCATCATGCAAAGACAGGGAAAGGGGCTGTTGTCTCGGTGGGTGGCCTTGTATATCCGCGTGCTGTTGCCGGCTGGAGTGCCTCGGCTCTCCTCCTCTCTCCCCACCGTGCTGCCCGTAGAGTGACAAGAAGTGCGCTCTGTGTGTAAAATAACAGGCAGTAAAAGGAATTTTGAGGCTTATTTTCTAGCCTACTGGTCACTACCTCCTTTTTTATGAAGTTAAATGTTTTTTTGACATGAACCAGTCCTAATTCAGAAAGGTCTTGTTAAAAGTAATTTGTGGCCAGCAGTGATTTAGCCTTTAAACTGGGGCAAACTGTTCATCTAAAGCAGTGTCCTCAGGTCGTGCTCAGAGAAGCATCACGGTGGGGCCCCTTCTGCAGCTCTGGAAGCTATCTCCACCTCAGCCCGGCAGCATACAAGTGATTTTGAGTGTTGTCTGAGGCTGCCCATGTGCTTCCACGTCAGTACTGCTCGTGTCGTAATCCCTGTTGTTCCTCAAGCCTCCCGTAGCACAAAGCCCAGGCAGATAGTGGGAAGCATCTCGCACCTGCTAGAGATGAAAAAGGATAAAAAGGGTTTTGAACACACTTGGTACAACCTTCCTGACATTTAGCTTCCTGTTTCTGGCTCTTTTAGAGCATGTCTGTCCTGGAAAGCAGGTCTGAAATTCTCACAGCTGGTGCTGACCACAGGTGGTAAATCCATGCAGCACAGAGCTCTCAGGGGTTACGGTTTGGGGCTGGGAGCTGCATGGTGTGACGCCAGTCGTGCTCGTGAGCCCAGCCCTGCTACAGCTTTCGGTGCGAGCCGGTTGCGGTGGTGCCAGCTCGGGTGGCTGTAGCCACCACAGACGTACGTGCAGTGCTTCTGGTAGGGCTACTGTGCCTCTGCTCCTTTGCGTTCATGGGGATGAGCGTTCAGCCACGCAACCTAACGCTGTTCAGTTACGGGACAGGATGTTTGTAATCCTGGTTTCTCCAGCGCCACAGCGGGTGACAGGACACTGCTGCAGGGTCAGCAACCGCCTGCAGATGCTCCACAGCAGCCTGCAGGCAACGGCGGCAGCTGAAGCCACGGCTTGTTTGGTAATCTTGCCTCCAACAAAGAGTTTTCTTCCCACTGATGGGCTGAAATCTCTGGGCCTTGAGAAGTCTGTTGCATCTGACTTTTAAAAAAACAAAGGAAATGCCAGGCCACGGATGGCATTTCTGCTGCTCAGCCAGCAAGCTGTGGTTGATCGAGGATTGCTCTCTTTGATCCAGTTTTGGATGAAGCATATCCAAACCAGTTGGATGTTCTCATTCCATCCAATGCATCGGCACAGGGTTCAGAGGAGCATTAGCTCATCCTCTCCTTACCGTTCCTCAAGTCACAACCCCACTTTGCGTACACAGGCTAGCTCTTGGTCGGGTGAGCGCTCACAGGGCTTGCTGGTAACCGTATGGAAGAAGGACATTGCCTTCCTAGAAAACTCTGCCTGGAGGGGAGGAAGGGAAAGAGCGCAGACGCAGCATCACCAAGCGATGCAGCTGCAGTCTCTTGGATCTCGGAGTGAGCAAAAACGTACCACCCAGGGAGCTGGCGATGGGGCTTGGCCAGGGATGAAGGTAGAAGGTCTCATCTCAGAGGAATGTTGAACAACAGAGGAAAAGAGCTGTAAAAGAAAACAAATGGTGTCATAGAGACGAGGCATATGGTAGCTGGGAGTGAGGGGGAAGGTTCGTTCAGGTTGTGGTTCGGTGCCAGGGGATTAATGACTGTCAGGAGCAGCGCTCGGCAGGGGAGAGCTGGAGCAGGAGAATTTCTGCTTCAGATTTCAGCACTTTTTTTTTCTTCTTCTGGCCTAATTGAGTTGTTACGATCATCACAGTCATTGGGTTTTTGTCTGAAAATTAGGAAAAAATCATTCTGTCCTGGCACACAGAAGAAAAAAATGATCAATGTCCCTCACCTTGTGGTTTCCTGCCCTGTCGGGGGCCATCTTGCCAGGAGATGGTCAGCACGGGAGCCACTGAGGCCAAGGTCTGGGAAGCAGGATGCAGCCGCACCGAGGGTGAAGCTGCTCCTCAGAAGCTCAGGGAGCTGGGCTGTCCCTTTGCTGAGTGCTATACACAGCAAGTGTAATTCCAATTCAAACAGCCTGCATTGGAACATTGCATGGGAGCTTCTCATGGGGAAAAAAAAAATTAAGCAGAAAGTGCTTTTTTATTTTAAAAATCCAGGTTATTCTGTTGAAAATTTGAAGGTTTGAGGAGTTCCTGGAGAATAAGATGGATTCCTACCAGCCCCTGCTGATGTTCCTGGTGGGGACGTGTAGACGTGGCTCTGACAGCAGGACAGACGAACGAGGCTTCTGGGCTGGCAGCCACAGCCAGGGCCTTGGAGGGCAATAGGGCTGTGTGACCTTCCAGTGTGAACCGGAGTTTGGGTGAGCTCTGCCCCTTCAGCCTGCCAGAGCATTCGTGCTCAAAGTCATTCGGGAGCAGACTGCGTGCTCCTGGAGAATGTGAGCTGACCTGCAGCCCCACCGTTGGTCTTTGTTCTCTACTGCGTTGAGTTTTGTTAAGTATTTACCTCTGGATAAGAGGGATGTGGAATGTTTTCATCCTGATCTGCTTGCCGTAGTGCTTATTTTCAGAGGTACAGATGCTGAAAGGAGGCACAAGACACCGGAGACCTTTGCAGCGGCGTACAGAAACTAAGGGGGAAAACCAATTACCCAGCAAGAGGAATTAATTCCTAGAATAAAAGTACAGAGTAACCGCAGGGTATTTGCTACGGCATTTCACTGCTTATATAAGTGGTTAATCAGCGGTGTCAACTGACCAGCTCTGGGCCGCTCCTGGCTTACCGTAAAGCACTGCGTTCACCATAAATAACGCATTTCATACATTTCTGCTTCCTTCCAGCTGAAGCTCTAGGCTCTAGATCCCAGAATTTTGTAACGTTAACCTTCCTCTGGGGGTCAGGTGCCAGAAATTCTTACTCTCTGGCAAAACAATTTCCCCCAATCTTCCGCTAGCAAGTGAAAGCTGCATGCCCTGCGGTGCTCCTGCCCCCCTGTGCCAGCCCTGCACTGCCACGCCGCATCCTGCAGCCTCCCGAAATGAGGCATTATTTACCAGAGTCATAGGGCTTTTTCTCCTCCTTCAAATACAGAGTGCATCCAGAAATACACAGGAAGGTGCTGAAAATTTGTGATCACCTTCAAGCCTGGAAGGAGACCCGTGTTACTTAAAGAGTTCATTCCTGGGAGCAAATTTCGGTGGCTGCTCCTCTGACAGTTGACCCGAATCTGTAAACACTTGGCCCAAATCCAGTGAGGGAAGAAAAAGAGCCTTCAGACTGTCCTCACAGCTTGCTTCCCACCTCTCCAAAATAAACAGACCGCTATGTTTTGGCTTAGCAAAAATGTTGAAACAAATTACATTTGATACAAGTCACAGGGCTATTTCAGAAGCAAAAACTGCAATATTCCTTCCAGAGCACGCTGATTCTTTACATGTGAAAATAAATCACCCAGCCAGGCCCTGCTGGTTCACGCACTGAGCTCCCAGACCTCTCCCCTCGTACTTCCTATGCTGTTCTTGTCGCAGAGCTGCTTCTGCCCCATCTTCTCCAGCTCCTTGCTCAGGTCCCACAACTTACACTCGCCCAGTGAATGCATCCACTTTGCTCTTTTTTCCTGTTTGGTTTATGTACTTATTACTGTGTTCCTTCATCGGAAAGACATTAAATATCCTGGAAAAAAAATCCTTTTTATTATACTATTTGTATTAAATGCAAACTCTTTACTAGTGTTAGTAATTGCTAAATTCTTCAGCTTTCTCCTGTGTTCTGAGTAGCCATGATGCCTGGCATCCTGGCAGCTCAACTGGTGATAGAAATAAAGCAACTAGAGCACAAGGCAGTCGCGACAGAGAGGTGACAAGTCACTACGGCTTTCGGGTAGGGGGTTCGCTGTGGGCACCCAACACCTCCCAATGGGTCCTCACCAAAGGACTTTCTAACAAACCAGGCTGACAGAGACAATGGGAAAAGAGAGTACAAAGAGCTCAAGACTTCAGTGCTGTGTCATCATGCTCACTGCCTGGCTTTGGCCTCTCTTGCAACTGGTAGGGGCTGTGCAGGCTTTAAAGGGAGGTTCACGGCCTGACCTTGGCATAACACCGTGGTGCAGCTTGATGCACGGGGCTACAAAGGAATCTGCTTTCTGGCCGTGGCTTGCATTTCATTGAGTCACAGCATCACAAAGTGGTTGAGGTTGAAAGGGACTGCTGGAGGTCATCTGGTCCAATCCCCTGCTCAAGCAGGGACACCCAGAGCAGATTGCCCAGGACCATGTCCAGGTGGCTTTGGAAGATCTCCAAGCAGGAACACTTCACAGCCTCTCTGGGCAACCTAGGCCAGTGCTCCCTCACCCACACAGCACAGAAGTGCTTCCTGATGCTCAGAGGGAACCTCCTGTGTTCCAGATTGTGCCCATTGCCTCTTGTCCTGTCCCTGAGCACCACTGAGAAGAGCCTGGCTCCATCCCCTGTGCACCCTCCCTTCAGGGATTTATAGACATTGATGGGATCCCCCTGAGCCTCCTCTTCTCCAGGCTGAGCAGTCCCAGCTCTCTCTGCCTCTCCTCACCAGAGAGGTGCTCCAGTCCCTTCATAATCTTGGTGGCCCTGTGTTGGGCTCTCTCCAGTACGTCCATGTCTCTCTGGTACTGGGCAGCCCAGAACTGGACCCAGCAGTCCATGTGTGGCCTCACCAGTGCTGAGGAGAGGGGAAGGATCGCCTCCCTCAACCTGCTGGCAACACTTTGCCCAACACAAAATGCTTTGCCCAGGATACCATTTGCCTTCTTTATGACAAGGGCACAGGCTCCCCAGTCAGCTGTGCACCTCAAGAGAGAAGCACCACTGCCAGGGCAGCACACCAAGTCATAGCAGCATTTTCTACCTCCCAGGGCTTTACCCACATTGCAGGGGCCGCCAGAAACCGGGCGCTGCCCCTGCTTGCATGCATGGAGTGCACCACACGTTTTCAGAGCTGTGCAATGCCAGAAAGCCTTATGTCTCTGCTCCGTGACCTTCACCAAAGCTCATTCTGCAAAATGCTGGAAATGTGTTGGATGCCTGAACTTCGAGCAAGAGACAATTAGTGACTACTTGTAAGCTTAATGTCTGAACAGCTTCATACAGCGCTGTAACCTTCATACATTGCCTCTGCCAGACACTGCTTGCTCTTCAGTTACTGTTACCTTTGATAGCCTCCTTTAAAAAAAAATTATCATAATTAATTCTGAAGAGTTGAAGCAGCAGACATCTTGAGCCTGCTTCCTCCATTTTCTCCTTGGTTATCTGCTGCTATCTGTAATGTCAGTGTGCTCTTTTTCTAATTTCTTTTCTAATTTCTTTTTCTAATAGCCTTGATATTAGTGCTTTTTTTTTTTTTTTTTTTAACAACAGAAAATAAACATTACTGATAACTTCTCAGCATGCTGGCTGGGAGCTTTTTGACTTCTAAACTGTTTGGGAAATTCCAGACTAAGGTATTTTCACAATTATCACTTTTATTTTTTAATCGAGAATGTGAAATAAACCTCTATATAAAACTCTTTTTTTTCTCAAAAAGCATGAAATGTATTTTTCCTTTTGTATTGCTCTTCAAACCATGAAAGCTATTCATTTAAAAGAACATTTAAAAAAATGCTGAAGTTGATTCTCTTGGTTTGTACATGATACTTCTTAATTCTGGTAAGCTTGTTCGTGACATTTTCCAAATGTGATAATTACTGGAATTGTCTTAAAATGTCTCTATACCACAGGCTCTGAAAGATCTTTTTTAACATTATAATGTTTTCCAAAAAACATTTTGGAAAATGACAAACACAGGCCAATAAAACCAGGATATTTGGCCAGAGAACAGCGTACATGGTTAGGCAACTACATAAACTCCGTGTATCTGATAAGCTTATCATGTAAAATTTTTTGATGAAGTTGATTTTATTGAAATTCGGTGTGCTTTCACAGACATCATACATAATCTACCTCTTAATTTTGGAATTTTTCAATTCAAAGGAGTGTCCGTCCTTGGAGATCGCCAAGCAAGCTAAGAAACACCTGGAGGCTGTTTTGGTGAGATGAAAACAGAAATAGTTTAAAGGAGGGAGCTGTAGGCCTGAAATCTCCCAGCATAAGTCAGTCAACATAGAGGCGATTTGTATAGAAAAAGTCCACCTAAGCACCTGTCAGATTGCTGCTTCTCAACAGCATTTGTTCATAAGGAAATAGCATGTCAAGAAATCTAAAATTTACCCTAAGCTGTAAGTCAGTAATTTTGTCCCCAGCTGGTTGGTAAATTTGGAGGATTTGGGGCTGTGAAAGTGTTTTTGCTGCTGGCTTTTTTTTTTTTTTTTTTTT